>VIAB01006079.1:84640-95375 GCA_009801035.1 Oophaga pumilio
CCAGGATCCCATGCTTGTATAATGATTTGCTGAGCTGGTGCATCTTCACCTTTTGCGCTGTATGGCGCACAACTGATGTCATGCCAGGCTAGCAAATCAAAAGTCACATTAAGGAACTCGCATGGTAAAAAAATTTGTGCTGCTCCTATCCACGGCTAGAGGGCACGGACGTGGACCGGTGGTTGCGTGAAGATTTCCGCTCATCTCTGTTGGATACTGAATAGATGCAATTTGTCTTTATTTAGCTGATCACGGCTGTCGTTACCAAGAACTGGAGTGATATTGTTGAATCTTGCGATCTTAAGAATTATAGAGAGGCACTAGCTGCAGTGCTGACCTATGCCAGGCCTGAGGAATTTGCCTCTCTATGCGGTATGAGTTTGGGATTCTTATTTTTGGGAAGCCTTTGTGATGTTCAGTGTGCACAGATATATATATTTTTTTTATTGAAAGTTTTAAAGTCAAACAGATTAATAGTCCATCAAATTATCAAAAGTACAAACTTTCAAATGAAGGAAATGTGAAAAGAATATAATTTTTATTTTTCTTGTATTGCGCAGAGATGAAATATTATTCAAAACCTCAAAATTAATATTCAGAATATCACTGCTTTACCCTTGTATATTATTTGAAGTGTGTAATTTCACAAAAAGAGAGCGTTTACAAAACCTTTGACATATCACAGAGGTTTGTCAAGTTTTGATATGCAATTATCCATGTGTTGAGAATTCTAACAGAAACACCCAGCCGAGCATTGTCTTTCCTCACAGGTTGTAGATGAGCTCATATGCTTTCTATTGAGCCGATCTTTATTCTCTGAGGAGGTCATGACTCTGCTGAACTCTACTTCTTCATTTATTGCCATCAAGGAGTACTATGAGATTTTCAGGGAAGGTTAAAATTCACTTGTCAACTAATGTTACTTGACTAATTTGACCTCATTAACGTTATGACCAAAAGCATTCGGGTGCTGTAATGTTTAGTTTAGCAAGTTAATGTAATAATTATATCTAGCTTAGAAAAATGTGTTTGACTAATTGTGATTACAGACCTGCTGGGCTCCAGACTTGAGAAGGAGGGTGATCTCTCTCTTCAGGCACAAGCTTGCCTATGCTACATCTGTGCAGGGAATGTGGACAAACTGGTGGCCTGTTGGACCAAAGCTCAGGATGGAGTCAACCCACTTTCATTGCAGGTGAATGTTGTGAACTCTTAACACCACAAATATTTGAAGATTATACTCTCCATTTTTGAAACATCTTTGTGGAGACACGCACGTCAGTGGGTGCTCTTGGCCTGGCTGTCTTATACTGCATGGACCAGGGCTCATCCCACTGAATGCTCGTACTCCTTTCCCCTGGGCAGAACACTACTCAGACAACACAGGTTGAGGGTAACACAATGGGGTGATACTTTATTTGATCACTAATAGTCAAGAACTTATAGTACAGTCCCAGCAAATACATAAAATGGTCCAAAGACAGAGTCTCACACATCTGCTGGCTCACCTGGAATTAGAACATCTGTGACGTCGGGGCTTCCAGGGCCAACTACCCCAATCAGTAGCACCCCGCTTTTGGTGGACATCCACAGAGAGGAGGTAGTGGCAAGCTTAAGAAGCTGATGGAGTCCATTATGGTATGTGGCCAGGTGACCTGATTGTTCAAACTTGTGTTATCCAAACGTCTACATAGGTTCAGTGATGGACAGTGGATCAAATCTGTATTCCTCCAGTTGGAGCAATGGTTCCTTGGCTGCTGTCTTGTAGAGTCTCACTGGAAACAGAGGCAGATCCCTCTTTTATAGTTCACAGCTCTTATTCAGTCATTTTTCCACAGGATTGGGGGAAGGTGCAAGGAGGTAATCTCATTGTTCGAGTGTTCAGTTAACCTGCATATTTTCTCTTGTAATGTTTGCAGAACAACAAGCTGCATGGACTGATACAATAAGTAATCAACATATTAACATAGATTGTTCATTTAACCTGCGTCTTTGTCCCTCAAGGATAGTAGAACATTAAGCTGCAAGGACTAATGCAATAGGTAGTCCGCAACCATTCAACAAATCAACAAACAATTCAACTTTCAATAAGAGTTAAAGTTCAGTCTCATATGAACAATAGCTCATGTCCCTGGGCCTACTAAATAATACTTCTGGCATATTTAAGAATAAAAGCGGTGTCATTACAATCTTTAAATTTATTAAAGGATTATTCCTGTGTTGTAAAGTTTCCGGTGTCGTTACAATCTTCTTTAAATTTATTAAAGGATTATTCCTGTGTTGTAAAGTTTCCGATCAGGATAGATCAAACTGCTAGGAGCCAGAGCTGTGCTTGTAGTTGTGTATGTTTCTGAAACCAACCACTGTGCTCTGTTTTCAGAAATGAGGCTGGGTTATAATACACGGGCTTCACTAGAATCCATCTGTCTTCAGTTCCTCTGATGGTGCATCCTAAGGCTAAACTGTCATCTTTTTTCTGCTTTATACTATTTTCCCAACTGCACGGAGACTTGTAAAAGCCCAAATTACAATGTAATTGAAGAGAGTCCAGCATCACCAGAGGCAGCTTGTAAAAAGTTCTGGATTTATTACATATGTGCAACAAGATAAAATAACTTATTCCCTTGCATGTCAAAAGGAAATGTACTTCAACCATAATATTTTATCAAGCCTTTCAAAAAGAAATATACATTCTGATCACATTGGCTTTTACCATACAATTGAATAAGTTCTTTTATCTTGTTGCACATATGTAAAAAGTCAAATCTTTTGGGTAAGCTACATCCTGTGATGCTTGATTTTGTTTCAAGGGAATCTGTCAACAGGTTTTTGCTACCTCATCTGAGAGCAGCATAATGTAGGCAAAGGTACTCTGAATCCAACATAGTAGTTTACTGGGTGCAGTAGTTCTGACACAATCACACTTTTTAGATTTAGAGTGAAGCAGAGCTGAGAAAGATAAACCCACCCACACCAGGATCTGTGACTACATTCTCTATAGACAGTGAGCTGATTATCACAGGAAGGGGAATGGTCGGATTAGCATTTGCGTGCATATCAGACCTGGCAATAATAATGTCCTAGTCATAAAACCCCTACTTCATGCTGCCCTCAGATTACATAGCAAAATTCTGCTGAAAGATTCCCTTAATTATATTGTATATAGTGGTCTGGGTCAAAGAGTGAGGTGTATACTGGAAGCTAGCTGGTGATATGCGTTAATTTTGAACTAATCCTTTTTTCAGTTTGACTTTCTTTTCCTTTTTATATATCGAATTTGTTTAGGATCTTATAGAAAAAGTGGTTATTCTTCGTAAAGCTGTGCAAGTCACTCAAGCTGTGGACACGCAAGATGTAGGGGTCCTCCTGGCTGATAAGATGGGTCAGTATGCCATTTTACTGGCAGCTCAGGGAAGTCTTGCCGCAGCTATGGCATTTTTGCCCACCAACACCAACCAGGTGAGCAGAAGTGGAGAGTGTGCAACTAAAACAGTACGCGTCACCGAAGCTAGTGTAAAAGCCACACTTTTCATGTGTAATTCGTTCTCTTCTAACATTATATATACAACAATAATTTAGATCTCCCTATCTGCCCAACAAAGTCATTTCTGGGGCGCCACATTGGGGAAACACAGCTAAATTAAGCTATGGTTCCCTGTGTCCCACAAAGAAGGCTACAAGAAAAAGATTTTACGATGAGTACTAAAATCCTTTCTTCTTTGGCGCTGCATTGGAGGACACCGGAAACCATTGTTTTGCTTAGATATGTCGCCCCCATTGAAGGCTATGGGAAAAGAGATTTTACAATGAGTACCACAAATCATTTTCTCACATCAAGTTGAATTATTATAACATATTAATATAGGAAAGATGTGTATCTTCGTACCGTGTTAGCCAGTAGATAGAAAAATATTTAGGATTGAGAGTCCTCAGTGGTTGATACCTTTTAATGGCTAACTGAAAAGATGGTAACAAATTGCAAGCTTTCGAGACTACTCAGGTCTCTTCATCAGGCAAAGACTAAAATAAAATCTGAAGAATCACATATTTATACACAACAGGACACAGGAATAATGCAATAGATAAGACAAGTGACGTGAAGCAGAATAGTCATTATGGGAGATAGAGATGAACATAAATATTGGAACATTTCATAGATAAGGAGTGTGAAAGTTTTATTGCCCTCTGATTGGGGTCTGGTATTGTGTTGTGATGACCTCAGAAGGTCTGAAGTGCAAATTCCTTAATTGATGTAAAAAGACATAAACCCATGCGATTCAGTCATTCCAGCACTGAGTGTATCAAAGGTCATCATGAGTTTATATTCCCAATCTTTTCTGTCTCTCTCAGATTTAGCTTTTAATACAAGTAATTTCATGTCCATAATACTATGACCGGGGATACAAAAGTGTTTGGCCACAGGTAGATCCATTCTTTTTTCTCTTATTGTGTGGCGATGAGAATTCATCCTTGTTCTCAGTTTTTGCCCTGTCATTATAAAGTGATATCGCTCACTCAGGCATCTCTTCTATGTGTTACCCTATTGCTGGAGGTACCGTGCTGGGGTCTAAGTGCATGAACAGCCGTCAGGCCATGGATGTGTAGCTTGCTACAGCATTTGGGAAGCTGAGTGCTTTTTAATAAGGTGTTGTCTTAATTATACACCGCCTTTTTAATTGACCCTACTCTAAATTTATGTACTGAGCATTTAAAAGAAAATGTTAATGAAATTCTCTTTTTAGGTGTAGTACAACTTACAGTTGCGATCAAAATGATTCAAGCACTCTTATATCAAACTCGGTTTGTTAGAAAAATGTACACTCTTTCTCCTGTTTCCGATAAATCATTGAAACAAGAACAACTAGTTCAGCACAACAAACATATCAAGTGGTGTCTCCAAATTCAGCGAAAATGCCACTCTAACTGACAACTTTCAATCTCTGCATTATTCAACCCCTTTATGACAAGCATCTTTAGTACGTCTTAGACCCCGTTGGCTGTATTGACCGGCTGCAAACATGATGCATGTCCAGACACCAGCTTCTAGCAGCATTCCTGAGAAATCATAGCTCATTCCTCATGGCTGATGGCCTCCAGCTCACTAACATTTTTGAGTTGTCATTTGAGTAGTCCTAAAAGTTAAGAGCTAATTACCTGCACAAACAAGGAAAAGGATACAAAAAGAGACAAAGGCATTTAATGTTCCTAGAGATACAGCTGGAAGCAGAATTCACAGTTCTAAGTTAAAGGAACACTGACCCTACATGGACCACCGACTATCACTAGATTCCTCAGGAGGAAGGTGGTCAAAAACTGACAAGTGACTGCAAAAGACCCACAGAAGCAGGCATTAAGGTTTCAGTGTGCCAAGTAAGGCTCATAATAAATGCTGAAGGTCTCCATGCCTGGACACCTCTGCTAACCCAAAACTTAGAGAAATTTGCTCCAATATGCTCAAAACCATATAATTGGTCACAATCATCTGACTTGATCCCCATAGTTCCAGCGATGTCGGCACTCGCGCTCTCTCCCAGGGCTCTCGTGCGATTGTTGTGGCACGTGATGCTGGCGCCCAGTGAGTTCTGGCGTCACTGTCCGCGTCTTTGGACAAATCGAACATGAAGAGGAAGTCCGAGCTGCAGCTACTGTCAGACTTATTCAGTTCGACAGGAGATGGGGGACTGCTGACGCCAGCGCTGATTGGGCACAGGAGCCTCGGGGAGAGCGAGTATCAACACTGCGGGAAAGGTTCCAGCACAGGAGGTGACTATAAGCTTTATTTTATGCGTGCCAAGCGAGGGGTATAATAAGAAGTTGTCCAAGTAGTGGACAACTTCTTCTTTAAGTATTGCAATCTGGTAAACTTTAGACAATTTCTTCCCTTCTCCAGCTGAACATTGTGCAGTTGCGGGAGAGATTGTCTCGAGCACAAGGAGAAAGTGACATGACTCCCACTATGGGAACTCGTGCAACATCGGTGGTTCAACAACGCACGCCAACGCACATTAAACCAACACCAGAAAACCAGTACTACCCACAGGTAAAAAAAAAACATATATATATATATATATTCTTACTGATTTCTAGCTTTAGATAGACATGTGTGTTTGTTCAGTACTATGAGATCTTTAAAGGGGTTGGAGTTTTCTATTTTTTATGCAAGTCAAGCGTAATTATTGTGTCATGAAAACGGAAACTCTGCTCACTCATTAAAGGGAAGTTAGTGAAGCAAGAGCTGGCTGTGGTTTGGGCAGCATCAATCATTGGATTGGTTCCTTTCATGATCTATTCTAGTTGTCAGTGAGTGGAAACCTTCCTGTTAACAATCAGAGGCTGGAAAATGAGTTATAGGGGTATTCCCATCTCCAAGATCCTACCCCAATACGTAGTAGGTGAAATAATAATAATAGCAAATATCTACAATTAGAAATGTAGTATAGTTCTTCTGATTTGCTATCTTAATTACCCCATGTGCAGGGCATCGCAGTCGCTTAGATATCCATGGTTACGACCACTGACTAACTGTCACTATACGAGTGATCCTAACCATGGATACCCAAGCTACTGCAATGCCCTGCCCATGGCGTAAGCAAGATAGCTAATCAGAAGAACTGTCCTACATTTTTAATTGGAGGTATTTGCTGATATTATTATGACACCCTCTACATATTGGAGTAAGATCTTTGAGATGGGAATACCCCTTTAAGCTTATATATGTCAGAGATGAAAGTTTTCCAAAGTTTTATCGATTTATGGCAATCCTCTGAGCTAAACACAAAGGATCGCTGTAGAATATGTAGATACAATGCTGCCTGGCTCACAGGACATTAAGCCGACTGAGAACACGCCTAGAACGGATATGGTTGTATATTAACAATAAATATGAGAAAACCTTTTTATTCCCAGGTAATAGTAACGGTATTTGAGCCCGGTAAATGTTCTTTTCCAAGCCTCATATTTTTCCAGTATAGTACCGAATGTTGTGGCTGTTTTATTGTGACTTTCCTCTTCTCCCTCTTGAACAGCCATCTTTCACGCTATGTTTTTCTGTGTGCCACCGTTGTATTATGGTAGCCCTCTCTTCACAGATGCCTTATACTTTCTCTGACGTCTGTATCACTCCTACCAACCAGACGGTGGCATTTGTTTCTATAGGACCAATAGAAAAATGGCCACCCTGTGACCAAGGCAGAATTTAGCTGTAATCTTAGTTTTTTCCAGTGATTTTTATTTCTTTATTCACTTCAGGCTAGAATTGCCCCTACTGTCACTTCCTGGAGTAACAAAAACCCTACTGCCCTTCCCAGCTTTGCACCTGCTGCCTCCTCTTCCTTTGACACACAGGTACAACATTGCAGTACATGGAAGGTTTGCCTCTTTTCTTTTGCAGTGTCACTGGGCATGCTCTGATCTTGCGCAGCACATCACATATCGCGCAGCACTTGGTATCCGAAAAAGATACTTTCCTTGCGCTGATTTTGAGGCTTGCTGCCTATAGCTATATTGCACTGCTGTTAATGCTATCGAGAGTCGACTTCTTATGAACATAGACTTGTTTCACTTGAAAAGTTGAAAAATTATTGTGGCAGCTAAAATCTGTTAAAAGATGTGTAAATTGTTTTTTTTTCCTTCCATTTTACAGAGAGAAAATGCCCCACCACCTGGCTTCAACATTCCTGGTAACTTGTATCCACCTGCTGTAGGAGGCCCAGCTCTGTCGCCAGATTCTAATGCCAACCCGTATAACATAGGTGGTCGGCAATCGTACCCGCCAAGTATGTATTTATGTGGTGTTATGGGCATATGTCTATGCAGTCTTCCTTTTTATAACTGTAGCAAGTGTTCTTCATTCTGTCTTTGCATACCACATACCTCTCGTATAGAAATGTGTTAATTCGAGACAATTGCATGTAATGAACACCCTATATCTGATTTTGGATATATGTCACTTAGAGTTGGTTCCAATTTATTTGCACATCCCATTCCATCAGCCATGACCATGATCTGTGGCCGCTGCACGAGAGCGGTAATATCACCCGTTACCTGCCAGCATCTAATGCTCTTCTTTTGATTAGCCCTCCTGGAGTGACCTCATCGTTACAGCGCGATGCACTTGTGACGTCACGCCAGGCCTGATCGTCAAAAGAATAACCACAGATACCAGCAAGTAAGAGGCATTACTCCTGCAGATGTGCAATGGCCACAGAGCATGTCCGAGGCCGATAGAATTGGTGCGAAACTATTTGCACGTCCATTTCCACCATATGCATGTATATCTTCCATCTGATCCTATCATAGCATAGATAACATAGCTGATCCTGCACTTGGATCCAGAGCAGCGCTCATAATCCTGTTGGTTACTACTGTAGCACTGGGCTATAATAAAAGTGATCAATTAGGAGTGGTGCAATGTTACAAAACTACTCAAATTTCTGTAAGATTGTAAGATCTAACTGCTCCCCAGCCCCTCCTAAGCCGATACCATAGCTTTATTAGCCTATTCCTTAATTATAAAAAAGTACTTTATGTGCCATACACTTATTTCTATGTTTAAAAAAAATCAAGTAATCAACCGGGCTCACAGTATGCAAATTATTTGGGACTAGTCCGGTAGGGTGTTGCCCCCAGACTAGTCCTGCCTCCGATTTTGTAATCATGCTCAAAGGGGCGTGATAACATCCACTACACAGGCACCATAAAGGCTCTGTAACTCTCAGGCATGAACACGATGTTCTGCCTTCCTGGCCGTGCACAATGAAGTTGGGTGTATGCCCCCTGGCCTCTTTAGCGCACTGCTCACGCCCAGAGGAGACCGGTGCTGATCCCGCTTTGCAGCAAGCTGCCATAAAGGCGTCAATAATACCCGTCTGAGCATGAACATCGTCCCGATGAAGCTCGGGATTGTATGCCCAGCTTCATTGCTAATGGCCACAAAGGCAGGACATGCATGAGCTTTTCAGAGCCCTGATGGTGACGTCAACTGTGTGGTGCAAGTTAATCATGCGTTCCTAGGTGTGATTCTAAGATCCAAGGCAGGACTAGTCCTGGATAATTTGCATACCGCAAGCCAGATTTATAACTTGATTTTTTAGACTCACAAATATGTGTAAGGCACATAAAATGACCTCCTTATAATCCAGCATTAGGCTTACGTAAAGATTCAATGGCAATTTAAGACTGGCTGGGGAGTATACAGGGTCCCTTTAAATTGTGTACATGGGATTTTACAGTATTATACTAATTATTTTAACGGCATAAATAAATATATTTTATATTTGCATGATACTGCTTTCTATTATACGGAAACTAATATTGTTACTAATTTTATATTTTTGTTCCTCTTCATTTGATATAGCCTATCCACCTTCACAACAGTATTATGGCTCTGAGGGACCGGCTGTCTATCAACCCCAACCGTCGGCCTCCATTCCCTCTGCCTCTCCTTACCATAACCCTTCTTACACCTCATCTGCTCACTCTGCTCCTCAGCCGCACTATCCTGTGCAACCTCAGCACCCTCCAGTGTCCACACCATCTTCTCCTCATTCTTTCCCTCCTCCTGGACCATCCTTCCAGCATGCCAGGCCAGGAGTGCCAGCTACCTCTGCTCCTTATGCAATGCCTCCACCTGGATCTACAGGTACTCTGCCTGCATCCCAGACAACAGGTCTGAGCATGAATTGGGGTGGTGGGAGCGTGGGATTTTTAGCCCTCTGGGAAAGTAAAACGTAAATGCATGTGCCTACGACTTGCTTACAGGTTCATGCTCTATTTTTTGTATCATTACAGTAATGTGTTTTCCTATATAGAATATATAGTGCCCATCTTGTTACTTTTTTTTTTATTTTACTTTTTTTCTCTCCAGTCTGGTTTTTCTTATTGAGCTTTGTAGATACTCCATGTTGACTATATTTTATAGATTGATGTGAGAGATCTAGTTATTACTTCTTTAAAGAGGTATTCCCATCTCCAAGATCCTATCCCAATATGTAATAGGTGTAATAATAATAATATTAGCAAATACCTCCAGTTAGAAATGTAGTATAGTTTTTCTGATTCTCTATGTCTCTTTCTTCATGTGCAGGCATTGCAGGACCTTAGGCATCTATGGTTACGTCCACTGATGAAGTGACAATTAGTCAGCTAGTTGCTAGTGGTCTTAACCATGGATACCTAAGGTCCTGCAATGCCTGCACATGAGGAAATACATAGCGAATCAGAAAAACTATACTACATTTCTAATTGGAGGAATTTGCTACTATTGTTATAATTATACCTTCTACATGTTGGGATAGGATCTTGGAGATGGGAATACCCCTTTAAGGTTGATTATACATGATATGATGGTGGTTAAAGGGATGCTACCCACGTAGCTATAAAAAGAATACACACCCCTTTTAAAATTCCACCTTTGTCTAATACCAAAAATTCTTCACTTAGTAATTCCACAGTCTGTACAAATCCATTGAGAAACTAACGGAATTCATGTTTTTTTGGGGGGGATGACAAAACTAAAATATTGTGGTTACATAAGTGTGAACGGCCTCTTGCAGCGATGTGGTTGTGTTCAGAATTAGCCAATCATGTTTAAACCCATGTTACACAGTAATCAGTACACAGCTGCAGTTATTTAAAGTGAATTAACCTCATAATAAGTTTAGCCATTCTAGTATGATTTCCTGATATTTTCCTAGTTGCATTTAACCCCTTAACGACCAAGCCATTTTGTAGGTTA
>VIAB01006080.1:40053-51773 GCA_009801035.1 Oophaga pumilio
GATCCGAGTACCCCACTGCTCTGGGAGGGCGGCTCAACTTCTCTTCTGTGAAATTTGGCTACTGCTGGGTCTGTACTGTATGTATTACGAAACCCAAATTATTAGGAAGGGGGTACACATTTGTGAGAGAAACAGATAAATCGAGTCTTGCATTTTACTCCATGGACCAGCAACTTGACAAAAACACGAAAAAAACAAACAAACTAATAAGTCTGAAGCTCTGAGCACAAAGCTCCAATTAACATTAAGATGCTTTATGCAATCCTTCTCCTCTTTATGGTTGGTGTCTACAGGTGAATTCCGAGCTCACTCTCGTAAAATAAAAGGTAAAATCCGATTTGCTAATGATGCGTTTGACAGAGGTTCAATAAATTGGATTTTTTTTCTCTGAACTGGTACTTTGTCTTTCTTTGCATGCTTTTCGATGTCCCTTTCAATCTAATTTTACTAACATTTCATCCCAGAATTTTTACACAATCAACTAATTTCAAGTGAGTTTTGTAAAGTTAACATATCATATATGAATATGAGTGATCAGGGTAGACTCCGAGTGACACGCTAATGACAGTGTCGTGTGACTGGCTTACATCACTGTATGCAGAAAAGACAGTTTGTGCAAATATAATGTTCTTAAAAGGGGAATTTATTACTGTGCTATTTAGCAGCTGCACTACTGGTATGATGACACAGATATAAGCACAGTTACAATATTTTCCTTTTAGGAAAGACAGAAAGACATAAAACTATAATATGGTAAAAAAAAAACTATAATAACTTCTATTAGCAAACAGGACTAGCACAAAGCGTTCAGTGCACGGTCACTTCAGAAGCGTCACACCGGCTTCCCGCTGTATTATTACAAATTCACTGCAAAATCCTGGCTAATTGTTGGTGCCCGGTTGGTCTCAGCGGCTGCTGATGTAATGTGTCATGCTACATAAGACATGCTTATTTTACTGCTTAATTTCTCCAATACTATACTCTGATCCTTTAGGAAAGGTGACGGTGGATCTACGCTCAGAGGTTGTACTGTGTATTTTTAAGGAGAGCTGTGGGTAAAAACGTTCATATCAGGAGTGGCACAAGAACATAAAACTATGGTACCTATTATACCTTTATTATTCATTTTGTGTCTTTAAGTTTTAATCATCCCATCCACTCCATCATTGAGTTTTTCCTTCATAAGGTCCTGGTTACAGGCCTAACATTTGGTCTTTATTATATATGGTATCTACCATGTGGAGCATGTTTTTTTACTTAACACCATTGTATGAAATTGCATAGACTACTATTTCATACCATCCTTTTTCCAATATACTGTATATGAGCCAAAGGCATTCAGGACACTGTTTTCCTCCTTTGGGCTAATTTACTTCTATGGAAGCCAGAAGGGGTTGCGGTCACTAAGGAGCGCCAGGAAAGCGGTCTATCAGGATTAGATATGAGTAAGTGAACTACCGCAGCTCCAGCCGTATGCCTCCAGCGGAGGAAAGTGAAGTAGACAAATGAAATAAACGGTCGGCGGAGGGCTAGGAACACAAGGACAGGGTAGTGTTTCTTTAGCCCACCGCGTTTCGATGGTAACACCCTCTTCATCAGGTGGCAGTTTATTATTAGTAGACAGGAAGGGGTATTTATACAACAAGCAACCAATCAGAAAGTACATGCAATCAACAAGTCACATGATAACGTAAGTCACATGACAAAATAAGGTTACATAGAAATGCAAAAAACAATGTAAGCAGGAAAATATAAAAAACTGAATAAAAACATGATATAAAAATACATAATAAAAATATATAAAACACAATTGAAAGGTTTGTGTAAAAACATAAAAAATGATAAAATTAAAATGGCGAAAGGAATAAAATTATCTCGTCACTTTTTCAATGGTCAAATTCAATCCCTCAGGAGCCAATGTGCCCAGCTTAAACATCCAAAAGCTTTCTCTATTAATTAAACTACTGTAGCGATCAGATACAGTGTGTGGTATATAATCAATAATTATTAATTTTAATGATTTTGGATTCTTCTGATGCATGGTTAGGAAATGTTTGGATAAACTGTGCAGTAGAAAACTGTTCCGAGTGTTCTGCCGGTGCTTATTTAACCGTGCGTGCATAGTTTATATGGTGCGGCCTACATATTGAAGCCCACAACCACATTCTATTAAATATACTATGAAAATTGATTGGCAGTTGACAAAATGATTAAGTTTATAACTAATGTCCGTGATATTAGATCTAAATTCCTTAGCGCGGTTAATAATGGATAAACAGCACAGGCACTTCACAGTTCTACATGCAAAACATCCGGGGTTCATGGCTGTTTGGGCCCCAGACCCAGGACAAGGGTTCAGAGTTGTATTGCTTGGTGCAACAAGGTTGCGGAGGGTACGATTTCTTCTATAAACTGTTCTAGGCCGGACCGGGATAAGTCCCGAAAATATGGAATCACCCTCCAGACTAAACCAATATTTCGTCAGGAGCTTCTGTATCATTACATGTGATTGATTAAATGTGGTGACAAAGCTCCACTTACCAATTTCAGAAGTGGAGCAACCATTTGTTTTCTTATTTTTAATTTTATTTATGCAATCTTTTGGGAGAATACTTTAGCTTTTAAATGCATCCTGCCTGTGCCAATTTTGGGGGTAACCTTTTCTTTGAATGCTTTGTTTCAGAATGTTTGCTTCATTATGAAAATCAGTATCCCTTGTACAATTCTTTCTGATTCTCCAATCCAATACTGCCCATATGGGATGTTAAGAATCCATTTGGGAAGGCAGCCGCTATTAAAGCTTAGGTAGCTATTAACATCTACACTTTTAAAGTGCGTGAAAGTGAAGAAACGGCCTGCAACATCAACATGCACAACCAGATCCAAAAATTGTATAGATGTACTAGACATGTTAGCAGTAAAATTAAGGCTCCTGGAGTTCAAATTCAAATTACGGACAAACTCCAAAGCTTCTGTCTCCGTGCCAGTCCAAATTAGGAATAAATCGTCTATGAAACGACGATAAAGGGCTATTTTACCAGTTGCCAGGTCAGACTGTGCGATGAAGACGGATTCAAATGCCCCCATAAACAAATTTGCGTAACTAGGGGCAAATCTCGTCCCCATCGCGCAGCCTTTGACCTGGCGGTAGAAAGAATGCTCAAAAGTGAACACATTATTATTAAGAACAAAACTGATAACATTTTTTAGGAAGTCCTTTTGCGGTAAAGGCAACTGTTCATCCGCTGAGAGGAATTGATCAATTGCCTCCATACCGCGATCATGTGGTATATTAGTGTATAGGGCTTGGACATCCATTATCAAAAGGACACAGTTGGAAACACAGGATAGGGTTTGAAGAAAATCAATGAGATGGGAAGAGTCCCTGAGGTAGGAATCCAAGCTGAACATACTTCTGGAGAAAAAGGTACACATAATGAAATAGCTTGCTTGTAACAGAATTAATGTCGGAAATTATAGGGCAGCCCGAGGGCTTAGAGGGATTTTTATGGACTTTCAGTAGAAAGTAGAAAAAGGGAATTTTAAACCGAGAGATATTAAGAAATTTGAATTCCTTCTTGCTTAAAATGCCTGAGGAATGGGCTCCCTTAATAAATTAAGTGTATTCTAGAAAAATTTCAGTGGAGATATCATGATCCAACTTAAGATAATAATCACAATCCCCTAGTATTCTGAACACTTCTTGGATGTACAAACTCCTGTTCATGATCTGTTTTTGATCTCTATCTTGACTTAAATGAGTTCATTAGGGAATTGACCATACAGCGTCATTTTCTGATTGAGGGTAAAAATAGATTAGACATCGTATAATGAAATAGATCCTTTCGTACATGTTGATCCGAAAACCACCTCGAGCGATTTTTATCTTCTTCACCATAAAGGTTCCAATATCGAGACATTCCAACAGTTGATTTTTAAGGAAGTTCGTTCATTGTCTTCAGTTCGAAAAAAGAATAATAACTTAAGTGTTGGCGAGAAAGCAGCAATCAGATCCTTGAGGGAGAATAATGACATTATTATTAAATATGCGGACAAGGGGCTTTGGGTGATCGTCATGAACAGGAGTTGGTACATCCAAGAAGGGTTCAGAATACTAGGGGAATGTGATTATTATCAATTTTCATAGTATATTTAATAGAATGTGGTTGTGAGCTTCAATATGTAGGCCGCACCATATAAACTATGCATGCACGGTTAAATAAGCACTGCCAGAACACTCGGAACAGTTTTCTACTGCACAGTTTATCCAAACATTTCCTAACCACGCATCAGAAGAATCCAAAATCATTAAAATTAATAATTATTGATTATATACCAGACACTGTATCTGATCGCTACAGTTAATTGATAGAGAAAGCTTTTGGATATTTAAGCTGGGCACATTGGCTCCTGAGGGATTGAATTTGACCATTGAAAAAGTGACGAGATAATTTTATTCCTTTCACCATTTTAATATTAATTTTATCATTTTTTATGTTTTTACACAAACCTTTTAATTGTGTTTTATATATTTTTATTATGTATTTTTATATCATGTTTTTAGTCAGTTTTTTATATTTTCCTGCTCACATTGTTTTTTGCATTTCTATGTAACCTTATTTTGTCACGTGACTTACGTAATCATGTGACTTGTTGATTGCATGTACTTTCTGATTGGTTGCTTGTTGTATAAATACCCCTTCTTGTCTACTAATAATAAACTGCCACCTGATGAGGACGGTGTTACGTGCACACGGTTTTCATGCACATGTCAGCAGCTTTCCTGGCGTACACATCAAAACATGCATCACAAATGTGATATGAACACAGCCTTAGTAAAATCGTCCCTATCAACATCCCGTCAGGAAAACCCCACACTACTAAATTTCTATGCTACTTTCTTCTTCTTCTCTGGCACTGGTCCAGCAGCTGTGAAAGGGAATCTATCAGCAGGATTTATCTTGTTTAAATAGACAGCGAGCAATAACTTTACATGGACAGTCTGTTTTATTACTGAGAAATCAGCGCTTAAAAGGATATGCAAATAACTGTGTTAGATCTGAAGCCTCTGTCACTCCAGCTCTACCACCCGCCCAAATGTTTAGATTTGTTTGTGATGTCTGTAAGCAGCTTTGTGATAGTGTGCTTTGGGGTAGTGTGGTGCCACCTGCAGGTAATTTTTCCTTACTGCAGGTTTATGAAAATTAATGTTTAAACTGTATTTTGTGATTAAATCGTGGATGTATGGTTTGTTTGGCTATCTTCTTGCTGAAGGGGGCAAGTTTACCTTTCAAATGGTGTATCATTTGTGTGTGTGTGTGCAGTATGAATGGAGATACAAAGTAATCACCGAAAAACAGTGTTTAGAAATAATAGAAAAGATTTTAGGCAAAAAAAAAATAGTCTTTTTTTTTTTTTTAAATGACAAAAAGGAAAATGGGCCAATGCAAATGTTTGGGCAACCTTTTGTGTGCTCAGAAAACTTTGACCAATGGTTCAGACTTTAATTAGCTGGTTAGGGTTATGGCTTGTTCACTATCATTGTTAGGAAAGGCCAGGTGATGCAAATGTCTCAGCTTTATAAAATCCCTGCCTCCTCTAACCTTGTGCCAAAAAACAGCAGCCATGGGATCTTCTAAGCAGCTGCCTAGCACTCTGAAGATGAAAATGGTGGAGGCCCACAAACCATGAGAAAGCTATAAGAAGAATGGAAAGCGTTTTAAAGTTGCCCTTTCCTCAGTTCGAAATGTAATTAATGGCAGTTACATGTGTTTTCAACGGGGAGAGAGGAAAAATCTGCTGCCTCTGGCATCAGTGTATCTCTCTCTGGAAAACAAAAGAGTTATTTTAACTGTCCTATTCTTTTCAAAAGACCACGGAAGACCACATAGTTATCTGATGGTCGACAGCCCAGGACTACTGAAATCGGGGCTTCAGACAACTTTCCTTTAATGTGCTTGGGGGCCTTTACTCAGGATGCTTGCCACCATAACTGATCAATATAACAGAGCTGATAGTACTGGTCCTGTGACCTGGTTTCTTAGTGAAGTGCATTTGTTCTACACATAAAATCCACTTGTCATGACCCAGGACGGGGTTTTGTCTTTGTCCCGTCCTGGTTAGACTGGGGTTAATGGTTTCAGCCTCTCTCTGGCAGAGGGCGGCTATTTAGTTGCCAATTGACCTAGGTCTGGTGTCAGTTATACTCCTGCCCTCGGCTGAGTTAGTTGATCTCCTGTGTGCCTATGCCTTGTGGCTGATCTTGTTGCTTGTTTGGTTATGACCCGGTCCGTCTCTTCGTTGTGAGTTTGTCTACTGTCTTGGTACTGTGTATTTGCCCGTTCTGGTTTTCTGATCCCTTGGCTACGTTCTGGTTATTCTCTGCCTGCTCCTCTTGTACTGCGTTGCTCCCTCTGTGTATGACCTGGCTATCCTGACTATCCGTTTTGTCTATGCCCCTGGGTAACTCTGTCCCGTAGTTACCCTTCTAGGAGTTTTCCTTCTGCTCATAGCTCTCTGGAGCTTAGGCCACGCCCACCAGCAGTCACATGCTTCAGGTCCTCTGGCCTGAAGAATTCTCTATCTGTTACTGCTCCCTCTGAGAGACCTGTGGCCGGCGCCGCCCCTTGGCAGTCATGTGCTTCGAGTCCTGTTAGTCTGAAGCACGCATCTTCACCGCTACTGCCCCGCTCCACAGGTATCTTTGAGTGCAGTCTGTCTTATTCAAGACACGCGCACTGGCTCAGTGAGCAAGTGCAGTGCGGTGTTCGTGATACCACTAAAATGTAATTTTCAATTATATCATAGATACAAGTTGTAAGATGTGCAGAGTATGTGGGCTCAGATCTGCACCAACTTCCAAAGCTTTATACCACCCACACGCTTTCAGCACTGCTCAGAGATTTTCTCTGCCAGAGATTGCGAAAAAATCAAGTTAAAGGAAAAGCCATCCAAATCTAAGGAGCGTCAACGATTCCAGTAAGTCAAATATCAAGAATTGCCAAAGGGGTTTGGAACAATAGTCTTTTCATTCTGCAAACTACTTTGGTCTGAGCTTGTGGAGTCCTTCCATGTGACCTTGTGAGATTGATTCTCACTCCCTTTGTAGCTGTCTGTCACTTAGACATGTTTGGTTATGCTTGTTTTGTTCCTTGCTATATTTTGATAAATTATAGTTATCTACAGTGTACTGGAATTCAGGGTGCAATAAAATAATAATAATTTATTAAGAAGTCATCATTATATACTTATATTTATACTTTCTTTTTCTTATTCAGCTTAGCATAATCTATATCAAGTTTCTAAAACTCCATAATCTTAATATAATAACAAAAAGTTTTAATAGCTCATATAGGTTATTCTTCACTAGTAGGGAAGTTCAGGTTCATTGGGTTCGGCATAACTTTAGCCCAAACTTCGATTTGGATACCAGGACTTGACCATGGACCAGAACTCCATATAAGTCAATGGGGACCCGAACTTTGGTGCTGTAAAATGGTCGTAGTAAGGGCTAGGGGGCTGGGAAAAAAAAGCAAAATGCCAATGACAATTGCCCTGCAAACAAATGTGGATAGGGAAACCACTTAAAATAACATAAAATAAAATTATTTAAAAAACAGTCTTGATCCAGGAAGCGTAGGTCCAAGTGGAGGAGTTGAGCAGTGCCTTGCATGTGTATTTTACTGTACTTGTTAATAAATAAATAAATGAAAAAAAAAACAACCCCCCGTATTTTTAATAACCAACCAAGGGAAAGCAGACAGTTGTGAGTTGGTCTTATTATGCTGGGAAGGGTCCAATATCCATGAAACTTTCCAACTTATTAATATCAGCCCCCAGATAACAGCTTTGACTTTGCTGGTTATCAAAAATGGAGGGACCACCAAAAAAATTACGTGGAGTCTCCCCTATTTTTAATAACCAGCTAAGGCAAAGAAGACTGTTCGGGGCTGATATTAATAGGTTGGGAAGGTCCATGGATATTGGCCCCTTCCCAGCCTAATAAGACTAGCCCTCAGCCACCCTAGAAATGGTGGAACTATTAGATGAGCCAATTCTGGAGCCAAGGGGCTCTTCTCAACTGCCCAGATGCGGTGGCAATCTGGGTTATAGTTTAGCACCAAAGTGAAAGCAGATATGTCTGGGCTGATATTAATAGGATGGGAAGGTCCATGGATATTGGCCCCTTCCCAGCATAATAAGACCAGCTCACAGCTGCCTCCTTTCCACTGGCTGATGATTAAAAACATGGGAGACCCCACGTTGTTTTTTAATTATTTATTTCTTATACACTGTCCATCACTCGATCTATGCTAGTCAGAGCACAATGGTGGCGCCACCCGTGATAAGGCACTTATACAGGCCGGGTCACGGGTGGCGCCAGCCAATAACAGCCATGCCAACACTTTGCATGGCTGTGATTGCTGCGGAAGTGCCCACAGCCTATAAGCTTGTTTATTGGCTGCACTGCAGCCTTTCAAAAAGCTTTATTAAGCATCCAAACTCCAAACAGTAACACAGACTTCTTACAGACTTCCGGGAGAAGTCCGTTTTACGAGTCCGCACATCCCTATTTACTAGTTTAATTTAGTTTCCTGAACACGTGACCTTGAATTGTCACTGTGTATTCATTATATTATGGTCAGTATATTTATTTTCAGAGTGACCAACTTGGCATGTTAGTTTTCCATCAATAGATTGCATGTTAATTCTCCTAACATTTACAAACCATAAAAGTGGCACAGTTCAAATTTGGCTAAATAAATTTAAGCCTTTTTTTATGTATTTTGAACCCATCATGTTCTTCAAAATCTCAGCTTGCAGTCATTGAGTAGGAATGTATCCTTGTTATGTGTTGGTCAGACATGTTGTGGGAAAGCAGGAGGTAAGGTCCCGATGGTAGATATGTGTTGGTAATGTAAGCTGTAATAGTAATACTAGGTTACTGAGAGGCTTTAAGGTGACTATATTTTGGGTCTGGGTTTTTTTGAGTAACGAAAAGAACCTGGCTGGGAAAAGTTGATCCTATGATCCAGTCCGGGGTTTGCAGGCACCTTGGTTAGCTCAGCAGAGTAGAGTGTGTTGAGACTGGAGAAAAGCAGGGTTGCTGGTTAGTCTGCTCTGTAAAGAGAGGTGTGCTGGAGCCAAACAGAGATTTTTGTTTGGTGAAAAAATTGAATACAAGTGTGAGCTGCTGCTGGGAATACTGAGGAGAGGCTGCTACATTTATGTTGTTTCAGTCTGCCTGAAGAAAAGGACTGTTCATGTTATCCATTGATATTGAAGGAAAGCTGTTTTCGTTTTGGAGCTGTAAAGTTTATGATGGACAATAAACTATGTGCTGTTTTGATATAAAATTCTGTGACTTGTGTATCCAAGCGGCTACCCGAGAGCGTGAACCCCTACAGTGTGTAAAACTTGCATTAGACATAACTAATACTACAGAAGGTTCTCAATTAAAATGGTTGCTCAGTCTTCTGCTAAAAGTCTGCAGTCACTCTACATGGCTGTAGACTTCTGAATCCTTACAGCGTAAATCGCTCACTGTCAGGATCCTTCAGTATTGCCGGCACAAACAGACAGCTCCATCACCGCAAATATGCAATTTCCATATGTCCAGTCACATTTTGACTAAACGTGCTCGGCCTCACACAATTTACTTGTTTTCAGAGAGGCGGAGCACGGCTAGTCGTCATATGAACACATGTATGCAAACTTGCATACCTGCAGTCACATGACAATCCGCAGTCATCAGCAATCCCGGAGAATCCCGAAAGCTTAAGTGCGCGTGCTGTAAAGATTCAGAGATCTGCAGTTAGATGGAGTCACTGCAAATTTTTAGCAGAAGGCCGGACAATCCCCAGAGATCTTAGCAACTGTGAGGAATTGATATACAAAGTGTATTAGAGAAATTACAAACGTTTTTTTCTTTATTTCCTGAAAGATAGAAAACCCCTTTGAACTAGATCTGAGCAAATCAAAGCAAAACTTCAACATATGTCTGTGTATTTCAGAGGATTTTAGTGGAATCGAAAAGTGATCCAGAGCACTATATCATTGTCATGCAGCTCCGTTTTATATTCAAGACTTTGTCTCCTGCTTTGTAGGCCTGTAGAATGACGTCGAAAATGTCTGCAAACAATTCATAAATAATATTCTGCAGCATGAAACCTCATAAAGTCAGGCTCTGATTGAGGCTGAATGTCTTAGCCAAGTTCCACTTTACAACGTGAGATACCATTTAACAGCAAATATATTATGTGTAGAATTAAAACTATTACAAGCTATTAAAATTCAAGAAACTATATTCCAAAAAAGTAGCAGCTAGGAGCTGCCATGGGATATGTCTGAGTAAAGAGGTCCATATGCCACCCAATCCAAATATTAGTCAGGTAGATATGTGCTACAATAAACGTATCATTTTACCTTTTACAGAGTATACAAGTACTGTATATGTAATAAAGAGCTGGAGTTATTTGTAGATAATGTTATCCAAAAATATGACTTCAAAATATGGATATTTTATTTTTTTAAAAATGCTACTCTGAAGTGTGTAGGCTGGGTGTGCATGTTCTGGCCACGGTGAGGTAGTCCGTGCAACAAAATCACATAGTTTACAATGGGATGCTGCAAATTCAGAATTCGCCTAAGGTCTCGCTCACACGAGCATATAACATGGCTGAGAGCTATCCAATGTTTTAAGTCCAAAAACAGAAAAAAACAGATTTGGCACTGCTGCACCACCGTGGTCTATTAAAGAAATCTAAAGAGACCATTCACACACTATATTCACGCCACACACCCCAGGGAACGGGTGCTCAATCCTGTGTAAATATAGAGTCCAATTGCACAGTGAAAGAAAAAAGGAAGGCACTCACTGTTACCAAAAGTGGAAGTCTTTATTTCATGGATAAAAATGCATGGGCTCGGGAGCATTGCAGAGAGTGCGGACAACGGGTCCTAATGACAAGCAGCAGGAGAAAAGTGCCTTTAACCACACACCTGTGGGGCACCGGATCCTCACAGCCGTCACTAACAACACTCCCACTTACTAGAGTGAATGTATAGAACATTAAAACAATAATGTGCACAAACAGTTAAAAACAAAAGCAAAACTTATACATTTTAAAGAGCACAAATTGCAGAAAAATCAGAGAAAAAAAAATCAGAGAAAAACGGACATGGGAGGATTAACCCTCTCTAAACCCCCAAACCCTCAATTCCATGAGAGTTTGTCCTATTCAGCTTGAAATTCACCAGTTTATTTCCTGGTGTAAAACCTCATTTGTAGTATACATTCTTTTCTGTCTGTGTGGCTTTTGCTATATCGGTAAAACAATTCGCCCCCTTTACGTTAGGTTTAGGGAACATTTTCATTCCATTTCATCTGGCAAAGGAGTCCCCCGTTTGATCAGCCACATAAGAGAATTTCATGGCGGTAAAGCAGAATCGCTGCGGTTTGAGGGTTAATCCTCCCAGTCAGGGAGGTAACCATCACAGGCTCCTCTTGCAAAGAGAAGCTAGATGGATTTTGTGGTCCAATGCAACAGGTTCATTGGGCTTGAATGAAAGGGTAGACATGTCCGGTTTTCTCAGATTTTTTTTTTCTCTGATTATTCTAAAATTTGTGCTCTTTAAGATGTATAAGGTTTGCATTTGTTTTTAACTGTTTGTGCACATTACACCATGTTCCAAATTATTATGCAAATTGGTTTAAGTGT
>VIAB01006080.1:85438-96247 GCA_009801035.1 Oophaga pumilio
GGGTTTCTCGCATCACACTCACAAGTGTGACCCCAGCCTATAGGTAATCTACGCAGCGGAGACGGAGCGTCTCCACTACATGAATTTACATGCTGTGGTCTGGAAAGACGCGACACATGTCCATCTCTGCGGGTGAGCTGCGGGCATTGGTGCACGCATAGTGGGCATGGGATTTCTTGAAATCCCATCCACTATGCTGTAACAGCTGAACGCTGCGGGTTGGACGCTGCAGCATCCAACTCACAGCGTTTACTGACCGTGGGAACATATCCCAATATATCTGCCAACAGGAAATACTTATTTTTCTTTTTCCTTCCCAGAAGCCAACTTTCAATTAGCTTTAGTTCAGGTGCCAAAAAAACTAATGCAATGAAAAAATGCATCAAAAAACGCATGCGGAAAAAATGCATCAAAAATGCAGGTGACCTGCCAGTGACCTCAGATGCAGATTTGGTGCAGATTTCACCTGCGTCAAATCTTGAGCAAATACTGAGCCATTCTTGACTGTGGAAACATAACCTAAGGCTATGTTTCCACGTTAAGGAAATGCTGCGGAGAGGACGCAGCTCCGCCCAAAGTGCTGCCCCCTTTTTTACATGCAGTGATTCCGCATGTGTTTGTTGAACGCGTGGAATCACCGCATCCTATACATGACTGAGCGTCTCTGCAAGATAAACAGACATGCTGCGGTCTAGAAAGACGCGCCACATGTCTGGTTACTCAGGTCTGCCACCTGCGTGTTTGCATGCATAGTAGAGATTGGATTTCATGAAATCCCCTCCACTATGCTGCAACATCTGGACGCTGCGGCAGTACGCAGCATCCAATCCGCAGCGTTTCCTGAATGTGGAAACATACCCTTAGACTATGTGCACACCTTGAGTATTTGCAGCATATTTTTCTGCAGCAAAAACTACTGTTGGCAGAAAAAACGCTGGGTAAATTACGGTATATACTCGAGTATAAGCCGACCCGAGTATAAGACAAGGCACCTTATTTTGCCACGAAAAACTGGGTACGCTTATTGACTCGAGTATAAGTCGGGTATGCATTATCCCCTCATCCCTGTCATGGTATGCGTGGCTCCCCCATCCTGTCTTGGTATGCGTGGCTCCCCCTTCCTGTCCTGGTATGCATGGCTCCCATGTCCTGTCCTAGTATGTATGGCTCCTCCATCCTGTCCTGGTATGCATGGCTCCCACGTCCTGTCATGGTATGCATGGCTCCCTTGTCCTGTCCTGGTATGCTTAGCTCCCCCATCCTGTCATGGTATGCATGGCTCCCTCTTCCTGTCCTGGTATGCATGGCCCCCCCTCCCATCCTGGTATGCATTGCTCCCCTCTCCCATCCTGGTATGCATGGCTCCCCTGTCCTGTCCTAGTATGCGTGGCTCTCCCCTCCAGTCCTGGTATGCATGGCTCCTTATCCCCTATCCTTGGATGAATGGTTCCTATAAAAAAGAAAAAATCCTACTCACCTTCCACGCGCCATCGCACCATCTCGTTGGTCCCAGCGCTCTCACAGCATCTCATTGGTCCCGGTGCCCTCGCAGCATCTCGTTGGACCAATGAAATGCTGCAAGGGCACGCAGGAGGGTGAGCAGGATGTCTTCTGGAAGCCGGTGGCTGCGGGTGTCACTGTGCGCGCTATAAGAGAAATGAATATTCATTTTTCTTTAGGAGCAGCACAGGCTTTAGCCACAGCTGCCGGCTCCTGCCTCTGTCACCCGATGCTCCGCTACTCCCTCTCACCCGCCAGCCCTCTGGGACAATTGACTTGTGTATAAGCCGAGGGGGGCATTTTCAGCACAAAAAAATGTACTGAAAATATACACGAGTATATACGGTAAGCACAATGACCCATTTTTGGTTGCCTTTTGTCATGCGTTTTATTAGAATTTTTTCCATTCATTTGAATGCGTGAAAAATGGTGAAAAAATGCGTCAAGAATTGACATGCCTCAGATTTGGAAAAAAAACAAAAACGCTTGGATGGCTAAAAAAGACAAGGAAAAAAATAAGCAGCATGTGCATGAGAGTTCAGAAAATCTCATTCACTTTGATCGTACTGTAAAATGCAGATTTCCTTCTGCGGCAAAAATGAGATATGTGAACAAACCCTAAGCAGAATCCATTAACCTATTGTGGAACTTAAGAATAAATTTAGTTGAGACCTGGCATTGATGTGGTCTAATCAGAACAATGGTAATCGGCTCATTATCTGGTTGTCCATAAAACCCACACTTCTGTATAATTCTACACAATTCTTCTTTGGTAAAACTCTCTCTATACTGTAGCTATTCCAGTGATGCCCTAATGACCTCTATCAGACTCATGTCAGTAAGAGTACTGGATACAGGTCCATGGCTAGCCGACACATGGAATACAGGTCCCCGGGCTACAGACAATAATGCATATTAAGGAAGTGACACCATGTTAAAAAAGTGCGTGAAAACAGTTTTTAGGGACTGATGCTGAGTTTATGTAGGTTAACAAGATGAACAAGTATAGGGTATCCTACTGTTGATGAATGCCCAAGTTACAGTTCCCAGGGTATACCACAAAATGTGATCAAGTACTGTAGCAAAGAAGAAACCAGAGTCAGGAAAACCCTCTATTACTTAAAAAACACCATCTTTATTCAAAGTACTTGAAAACAATTCGTGATATAAACCTTGACCGTTCTAGTGAGATTCATTATAAGGCCTCATTCAGACGTCCGTGATTGTTCATGTACGCAAAAACGTGTCATCAATGCTTTGAATCTGATTTTTGTCAGTGTTTGGTCATTGTGTGAGATTTTACCATCAGTATTGGGCCGTCCGTCAGCTTTTACCATCAGTTTAATCAGTGATTTACACGTTTGAAAAAATAAATACATTCCAGAGCTTTCCATATACAGTATATTACATGTTAATCATGGACAGCACATGGGCTGTACACAGATGCTATCCGTGCGCTGAACATGATTTTCACGGACCCGTAGAATTATATGGGGGATTTTCATCCATGATGCCTGTCACATGTAACCCTATCACAATTACCGTACATCTCTCTATAATAGACGTGTTGTAAAGATGGTGTTTTTTTATGGGATTAATGGTGTTTTTATGACTCTGATTCTTTGTAAGTAGTATTATTTTGCATTTATTACTTTCGATTTACTTAGTATTATCTAAAATGGTAGGATAGCTCTGTTCCACATCCAGTAGTTATTAGGAAGGATGGGATATTGGAAATGCTCCTAGCTAGTAATTAAGTGGTTTCTTGTGAATTTGTGATGGCTGGGTCAAAGATGTGTTCAAAACTGATCCAGCAACTGGTAGGTCCCAAATGATGAACAGGAAATCAGACCAGGGCATGTCTGTAAAAATTCTGATTAAAACAAAAATGGAAAGTCAATATAAGAAAAACAGGAAACACAACTAACTAGTGACCATCTGAAAAATTACTGTAGTAGTTCCCCTGTATGGTCTCTAGAGTCTGACATAGCAGACTATGCCTGGGATGAAGCAGGGATTACATTGACAATGCTTCGCCACAGCTCTGGATGAGACTTGCGGTAAGGGAAGGGGAAGTGGATGTCCTGCTGATGGTGGTGCATGCAGAGGCTGTGGCCGTTGGCCAGGGCAATCTGTGCCTGCTGCAGGAGCGGATCTAGGAGTCCACACACTTCCTGCAAGCATAAGTACTCTTCCGGGACCGGTCCGAAGACGGCCCTGCAGTCACTCTTTTAAACGGCACTGCACTGACCCTCTGCTCCTCACTAGTTACAGTGAATGCAGCCTTTTCCATCCCATCATTGTTTTGGGGTGTTTCTTGAATTTTTAATTCAGCAATGGTGGTAAGATCTTCGCTTTTCACATAGTCTTCACACAGCACATCAACAGCTTTAGTTTCATTCAAGTCAAGTTCTTGCTTTTATATTTTATATGTTTTATATTGATTGCTCGTTCACATAAGCGGCTACTTGAGCAGTAACTTAGCCCAGCAGGGCCACCTTCCATAGCGTGGTGGATTTATATATATATTTTATTGATTTACTACATTGTGGAACAGCAGAAACAGGGGTGGGTTATCCACCTGCAACTTGAGAAGCTTTTTTTGGAGTGGGCACAGGTGCATCACATTATATACTCCGCTCTTGCTTTTTCCCATCTCGTTGTCTCATGTCAGTTATCATCTAATGGATATGAGAGATCCTTCTGGTCACATAAATCTCTTCCACAGACCACAACATGATAGCGTCTTTCCATGAATTAATTTACAAATTCTGTCTCTTTGTACAAACCTTTAAAAATTCTAACAAAATTAATTTGTAGACCATCCTCTACGTGTCTTATAGGGTGTATTGCAGTCCCTTCTTTCACTTTTTGCTAGGCCTTGCACTTAGTGCATATGTTTTAACAGTGTAGGAGTCCCATTCTTCTTAAAATTCAAAAATGTTTTATTATGAGGCCTACATGTCTTCCAGAGTGTATTGCTGTCCCTCCTTCAATTTTTTGACAGCCCTTGCACATAGTGGATAGGCTTACATTCCCAAAAAAATTAAACAGATCATTCTGATGAGCACGATGCTCCATGACAATGCAATAAGCAATCAAGAAGACAGAAAGCTGCACATATTACATTACAATGCTACAAAAGGGGCCTTTGATACACTTGATCAACTGATAACTACTTATACAGTACAGACCAAAAGTTTGGACACACCTTCTCATTCAAAGATTTTACTGCTTTGCACGCAGAAAAGGTGAACGGATGGACTCTACATGCCTGGTTCCCACCGTGAAGCATGGAGGAGGAGGTGTGATGGTGTGGGGGCGCTTTGCTGGTGACACTGTTGGGGATTTATTCAAAATTCAAGGCATACTGAACCAGCATGGCTACCACAGCATCTTGCAGCGGCATGCTATTCCATCCGGTTTGCGTTTAGTTGTACCATCATTTAATTTTCAACAGGACGGTAATCAAAGCATAAGGTGGCTACTTTGAAGAACCTAGAATATAAGACATATTTTCAGTTGTTTCACACTTTTTTGTAAAGTGTAATGTATAATTCCACATGTGTTACTTCATAGTTTTGATGCCTTCAGTGTGATTCTACAATTTTCATAGTCATGAAAATACAGAAAAATCTTTGAATGAGAAGGTGTGTCCAAACTTTTGGTCTGTACTGTACATGCAAACGAAAAACCAATCGATGGCCAATGATTGTTTTCTATAATATTCTTGATGTGTCCGCATACAATGCATTTGTCTCATGGTGTGAAATAGACCCCAATTGGAACAGAAATAAACTACATAAAAGAAGACTGTTTCTGGAAGAATTAGGAAAATCTCTTATTAGGCCATATATTGAAGGGTGAAAATTGAATCCTAGAAGTGAAGGAGCAGCAGCTATTGTTCAAAGTATCCTGCAGCATGCTCAAGTTAGCGAAACCACAGCCTCCACCAGCACAGCTACCAAACCAATGTCCTCCACCAGCACTGCTGCCAGCCTAAAAAGGAAAAGATGCTGCTTTTGTACTCCATCAAGTGACCATAAATCAAATATGACTTGTTTTAGTTGTGCAAAATATGAATGTAAAAGACGTGCATTATTGTTTTTCTTTTTTTTTTCAAAATGTTTACATACAGTTGAATGTCATGTTATAGTTAGTTATAGTTATAGCTACTTATATTTGTTATAGTTGTTGTAGTAATAGTTATAGTTGTTATAGTTATCAACGCACAAGTTTGTAATTTCAGTGCAGAATACAGTAAGGCAGTGTAACCTTATTCAAAACAAAATAAAGAAAAAATATGTTTTTTATTAAATTTTTTAGTTGATAATGACCAACCATGTACATATTACAGTGTAATAATGCAACAGGTATTCAAATACTACACTTAAAGTAGCTAAAATTGCCCTTATCATCTCCCGCCTCGACTACTGCAACCTCCTAATCTCTGGCCTCCCCTCTAGCACTCTGGCACCACTCCAATCTATCCTACACTCTGCTGCCTGACTAATCTACCTGTCTCCCCTTTATTCCCCAGCCTCTTCTCCATGCCAAGCCCTCCACTGGCTTCCTATCGTCCAGAGACTCCAGTTCAAAACCCTAACTATGACATACAAAGCCATCCACAACCTGTCTCCTCCATACATCTATGACATGGTCTCCCGGTACATATCCACACGCAACCTTCGATCCTCTCAAGATCTCCTTCTCTACTCCCCTCTTATCTCTTCTTTCCACAACCGCATACAAGACTCCTCCCGTGCTTCCCCCATACTCTGGAACTCTTTACCCCAACATATCAGACTCTCGCCTACCACAGAAACCTTCAAAAAGAACCTGAAGACCCACCTCTTCCGACAAGCCTACAACCTGCAGTGATCCTCAGTCTACTGAACCACCGCATGCCCAGCTCTACCCTCTCCTAGTGTATCCTCACCCATCCCCTGTAGACCGTGAGCCCTTGTGGGCAGGGTCCTCTCTCCTTCTGTACTTGTGTGTACCTTGTTTTGCTCATGTTTATTGTACTTGTCTATATTTGCCCCTTCCACATGTAAAGTGTCATGGAATAAATGGCGCTATATAAATGTGTAATAATAATAATAAAAACAACACTTTAATAGGTCCGGTCAAAAATGACTGGAACAGCACAAGTGTATAGTTGAACCGAACAGAACAGCAGGGTTAATAGAATGTGTATGAGGCCCTCCTTTATGTCTAACACAGGGTGTATAAGAGTCCGTCTTCCTTTTAATTTTTGGCAGTTCTTGCATTGTCCGCATAGGCTTTGTGAGTTTCAGAGTCCCTCCTTCATAAATTAAACAGGATTAGCCTGACCATGTCACACACTACACGCGCAGAGAAGGTAATAAAATGTTAAATTACTTTTACAGAGTAATGTTTTTCACCATTGAAAGCACAAAAACGCAGTAAAAATGCTAAGTGTGAACATAGCCTGAGCGATGGAGGAGGCTATTTTGAGAAAGTGTAAAAACGCTATGTGTGAACATAGCCTAAGGTGGAGGAGGTGTTTTTTCTTTTCCTCTTTTTAATTTTGCCTTATATAGAAGTCATTATATAGAAAATAATATTTCCTAACATTTTTTTCCTGTAAAATCCATTTTCTCTTCGGTTTACGATGTTTTATTGTCAGTTCGTAAAAGTGCCATAACACTGACAGCATTGTTACCAGCAGCAACCTGGAAGTCAGAAATACATCCAAGCATCTTCTCCATGTTGTACCCATTCCATTGGAGTGCTGTCTCCATCTATTTCAGTGACTTTCCTTCCACCCCAGACCTCCTCGGAGGGTCTGCCATAAAAAAGCTTGTGTTTCCCATTGACTTCCAATATATCCAATACTTGAGTCGAGCCTGTGCAAGCGTACAACCTGCTCAATTTGAGTAATGAGCATTTTAGTGCTCATCACTACTAATAGCGTATTTCTGAATAAAGAAGTGCTTTAGTCCATCATACACATTAGATGAAAGTTGGCCGAACACACCAATTTCAATTATGCAAGTTGACCAACTTACGGGTATAGGGCCCTCCCAGCTCTCCCCCCAACAGATGAATTTTAACGCTCGAAAGAAGCCGCTGCTAGGCATGTCTGATATCGCCTTTCTCCTCGCTCAGCAATGCTCAGCAAAACTCAGCAGGACAGAGCAATCATGTGTATGGGGATAGTTGGGAGGGATAGCTGTTTGCCAAGCGCCATGTGTATAGCCGGTTTAAAGGGAATCTGTCACCCCCTGGATTGATTTATAAGCTTTTATGTTAATGATTTCTTTCAGGCTTTGGCGTGTTTGTGCCTGGAAGAAATCATTGTCTATTCACTGCATTATACTATCCCCCCATCAGCGTCATATTGACCGGGTCGGCACTCTAAACCTGCGCATGCGCAGTGCCATTGCGCGGCTACGCGAACACTGTCAACCCTTGTATGGGCAGTGTCTGAATTATAAATCAATTTCCCAATGTCTACATCACAGCTATGAGGTGTACAGGTAAGACTGGTTTAACCATTCAATTACCTGTATGCCCATAGTAATAGATAAAAATCGTCCAGGGGTGACAGATTTCCTTAAAGAAACTAGAGAGGCCCACTCATTCCGAGGACCTTTTGGCCACACATAGTCTACTTTTAGGATTCTTACTTTGCTGATTTTTGAGAATTGAACGGAAGATAAGAATTTGGAAATTCAGATTTTAAATTTTATTTTAGAATCTGACATATATTCGGTCCCAATATTGCCAGGATAAAATATTTGCAGACTTACCGTATGTTTCCTTGGAAATTATTGCAACATAATTAAGAAATGCTATATATAAATCTACAGCACAACACATTTTTTTGATGCCGATGACAAAAATTCTTTTGATTTGTGGGAAGGAGAATGATTAAGTGACGGAAGGATTGTATTATAAAACAATGTTTCCTTCCCTAGAATCTGTTCTCCTCCATCCCACCTCGAATCTGCCTTCCGCTGACAGCTGATGCTGGATCAAACTGGCTTTCTCTAGGCATAGCATCATCCTCTTTGTGGCTTGTTCTCACTCTTAAAGCTTTTGTTTCCAGAGCAGAAAAAAAATGCCAGGATAAAACAATCCTAAAATGATAGGCTCTGCCACCACACTCTTCAAATCCTGTGGAGATTTAGGATTTCTGCATTAGACTGCCCCTGGAATACCAGATAATTCATTCCTAGCAGAATAGTTTCAAATCTCACATCTTATATTTTTCTGCCTTCTACACATTTAATGCCGTTTTATAAAATAATACACAAGAAAGCGTTCTACAAGGGGGATAACAAATAACAATCAGAATTCGACAATTTGTACTTCAACTCACTGCTCAGATAGCAACATGAAGAAAGATGCCGGCATAAATAACCAAACATTATTCATAATCTTACAATTGACATTTTTTTCCATTACTTTAATTGTTTCATGATTTTGCAGTGTCTGTTTGCCATAAGCACAGGGAAAGCTTCCAGAGCAATCATACGTCAGATGTATTCATAGACCTCTATTCACCCCAGGGTGGCCAAAAAAGTTAGGCCTCCGTCCGGCTGGTTTATATTTCCCCTGTATGTCCATACAATGTACTCTGTCAAGGGCAGACGTCAGTAAAACATAGTGTGAAAGTCGCTCTACTGACATACTTTCTCCACGTAACAAACTTCTGTTCTCACTCTAGAGCCAGTTTACCCCACTATGAGATGCCACCACTCTGATTTTGGGATCGGCGATAACATCAAAGGGGAAGGCAGTAGGCTCCCACTGATTGCCAAAATGGTGCGATGGTCGCTCATGTGTGCTACCACTTCCTTTAAACTTTATAGGATTGTTGCAGACTGCCGTACTCGTCCATCTCTGTCAGTCCCATAGACATTGAATATAGCAGCAGTGCAAATGCCAGACTGTCGCTGCAATCAGACAGGGTCCCCTGTTCTGGTGATCATTGGGGATCTCAATGTTCGGACCCCCAACCATCTAGGACTGAAGTTGTTTTAATACTCATTTACACCCACTTTGTAAATGTGTAATGGTATATGGTAATTATTACTTATTTCTGTTTTGCATATTAATTTTTTTTTTATCCGAGAGATTAACCCCTTATCCATATGTCCAATATAATATATTAAAGTGCTGGTATATAGGGAGTTTAGGAGCTAGCTCCGATCTCTGCTGTGTAACTATTTAGATGTAATCTCTGGCAGCAACATTTACATGATTTAAATGGTTCAATTATGCAACAAGGCACCCATCGTATTAACTAACATTACAAAAAGTACTGCAGGAAATAGTACAAGTCCCCTAAAATAAGCAAAAAATGAGTTGAAGATAAAAAATAGAAACACCAATGTTTAAGTCACCTTTTTTCCAAATCCAAAAACATTTGATACAGCCTCATCTGTAAAATCCGAATCATCACAATATGAAATTAATTTACTCATACTATAAACACAATAATGAAAAACAAATTTAATAAGTCAGAATTACATTTTTCACTTACCACAGATCCCTCACATAATGGAAAATAAAGTCAGCAAACATCATATGTATACAAAAATGGTAACAATAAAAACTACAGCCAACCAAGACTTCACTGGGTCACTGAAATGGTGAAACAGTCCCAATTTTGCTTTCATTTTTTTTATTAAACAGCTAAAACAAAAAAGGAACAATAACAATATATTTAATCCCTTCACGCCGAAGCATGTTTTCACCTTCTGGACCGGGCCAAATTTTACAATTCTGACCACTGTCACTTTATGTGGTAATAACTCTGGAACGCTACAATGGATGCCACTGATTCTGAGATTGTTTTTTGTGACATATTGTAATTCATGATAGCGGTAAAATTTCATCGATATGACTTGCTTTTTTTTTAATATCGGAAATTTGGTGAAAGTTTAGAAACTGTTGCAATTTTCAAACTTTTAATTTTTATGCCCTTAACCCCTTATCAACATCGGGCATACATTTACGCCGATGTCAGACTCCCTCCCTTTGATATGGGCTCTGGCGGTGAGCCCACATCTTTCCCGGGACATGTCAACTTGCGATCCACCTGCGGCTATTAACTAGTTAAATGCCACTGTCAAACACTGACAGCAGCATTTAAATGGCGCTTCCAGTAATTGCGTCAAAAATACGCGCACCGCTGACCCGTGTAACATGATCGCGGGTCACCGGTGTGTCGACTTGACAACCCGAGGTCTCCAGGTCCAGGCTGAAAACCACTGGTGAATGAGCTGCTTCGAGCGCAGCCTCAGTGACCGGTGGTGACGTCATTGAGGTAAC
>VIAB01006083.1:30310-40990 GCA_009801035.1 Oophaga pumilio
TGTTCTCCCCGTGTTTGTGTGGGTTTCCTCCAGGTTCTCCGGTTGCCAAACACAATCCAAAGACATACTGATAGGGAATCTAGATTGTGAGCCCCAATGGTGACAATAATGATGGTGTCTGTAAAGCGCTGTGGAATTAATGGTGCTATATAAGTGAGTAAAATAAATGAATAATAGGCAGGCTTACTAGTCCTCTAGTGATAATCCCTACAGAAAATAACCAAGGGTTACATCACTGGAATCAGGGTCTCTGCACCTACATTATGCTGCTCTTGGATTAGGTGGTAAAAACCTGGCGTCAGATTCCCTTTAAGTCAGAAAATTACCTAATACCTTCTTTTCGAGAGAGCATTGAGGGCATGCTCTGTGACACATTCAGTGTGCTAGGAATTGGAAGAGGTTTTCTGTTCCCATTATCAGCTGTGTTATAGGCCTCCAGATTTATAATAGACCTGTTACCTTTCACTGAGACTCGGCCTGTGATGATAATGATATAACTGCTGAGATGTGATGATTACAGAACAGAAAGTGCTAGTCCATTATCAGACTCAGTGGCCAGACTGAAACTGCAAAATATCAGAGTTTTTTAAATTATGACATTAGAGAACTGAAAAAAAGGTTGGAATTAAAATTTAATAAGCAATATGTAACTTTCTGATGGTAGATTCCCTTTAAAAGTTACTGAAATGTATTAAAGGTAATCACCGGTTATCACTTTTAGGCTGCACTTAGACGGATTTCCTTTAAATGAAGATAATGCAGGGTCAATATGTTGTAAAGAGTTTATTTGCCAATGGTAGTATATAGCAAAATGTCTGGCAAACATAAACTCAAATCTATTATCACTCAGAACAAACTGCAGAAATAGACAATATCACTAGGACAGATTCTGTCATCTCAAGCTGCATGTGACATACTTCTGAATATAAAATTCTCCTCTGAGAAAACCTACAAAATACTACTCGCACCCAAACAAGATTCTTACTAAGTGGGACCTCACTCCACAAATATGACTCTGAGTACAATCATAACTGCTAGAGATGTAGAACAGGACCAGACTCATATTTCCATATCCAGTGGTCATACCCAATTATAAGAAGCTCAGAATTTGACATTATTAGGACCATATCACTAATCAATGACACACGAGTCGACTTCCAGTGAACCCGTAAACTCGCCATTTGCACCTACTCCCAGGAAAAAAGATCTAAGGCCAAACTCTTACTACTCAGACTCTTGTTTTCGACTCCTGATATTTTTGTGCCCACCTACTAGAAATTCTAAATGCCACTATTATTTAGCTGGTGGATATAAGAATACATCACATATTCCGAGTGGAAGAATTATCAAATGTAGAAGACAAGCACATTTGACATTGGATTAATTTTAGAATATTCCAAGTTCCTTGGTTTTTCTAGTCCTCCTGATTGTCCCCTCTATATATAACTGCTGCCAAGTATAGGTTTGCATATATGCACTCACCTAAATGATAGTTTTGTCTAATACAATGTAGGTATGCTTTCACTTACAGTTATATGAAAAAGTTTGGGCACCCCTATTAATCTTAAGCTTAATGTTTTATAAAAATTGGTGTTTTTGCAACAGCTATTTCAGTTTGATATATCTAATAACTATTGGACACAGTAATGTTTCTGCCTTGAAATGAGGTTTATTGTACTAGCAGAACATGTGCAATCTGCATTCAAACAAAATTTGACAGGTGCATAAGTATGGCCACCCTTATCATTTTCTTGTTTTAAATACTCCTACCTACTTTTTACTGACTTACTAAAGCACTTTTTTTTGGTTTTGTAACCTCATTGAGCTTTGAACTTCATAGCCAGGTTTATGCAATCATGAGAAAAGCTACTTAAAGTGGCCACTTGCAAGTTGTTCTCCTGTTTGAATCTCCTCTGAAGAGTGTCATCATGGGCTCCTCAAAACAACTGTCAAATGATCTGAAAACAAAGATTATTCAACATAGTTGTTCAGGGGAAGGATACAAAAAGCTGTCTCAGAGATTTAACCTGTCACTTTCCACTGTGAGGAACATAGTAAGGAAATGGAAGAACACAGGGACAGTTCTTGTTAAGGCCAGAAGTGGCAGGCCAAGAAAAACATCACAAAGGCGGAGAAGAAGAATGGTGAGATCAGTCAAGGACAATCCTCAGACCACCTCCAGAGAGCTGCAGCATCAACTTGCTTTAGATGGTGTCACTGTGCATCGGTCAACTATACAACGCACTTTGCACAAGGAGAAGCTGTATGGGAGAGTGATGCGAAAGAAGCCGTTTCTGCAAGCACGCCACAAACAGAGTCGGCTGAGGTATGCAAAAGCACATTTGGAGAAGCCAATTTCTTTTTGGAAGAAGGTCCTGTGGACTGATGAAACCAAGATTGAGTTGTTTGGTCTTACAAAAGGGCGTTATGCATGCCGTCAAAAAAACACAGCATTCCAAGAAAAACACTTGCTACCCACAGTAAAATTTGGTGAAGGTTCCATCATGCTTTGGGGCTGTGTGGCCAATGCCAGCACCGGGAATCTTGTTAAAGTTGAGGGATGCATGGATTCCACTCAGTATCAGCAGATTCTTGACAATAATGTTCAAGAATCAGTGACAAAGTTGAAGTTACGCAGGGGATGGATCTTTCAGCAAGACAATGATCCAAAACACCGCTCCAAATCTACTCAGGCATTCATGCAGAGGAACAATTACAATGTTCTGGAATGGCCATCCCAGTCCCCAGACCTGAATATCATTGAACATCTGTGGGATCATTTGAAGAGGGATGTCCATGCTCGGCGACCATCAAACTTAACTGAACTGGAATTGTTTTGTAAAGAGGAATGGTCAAAAATACCTTCATCCAGGATCCAGAAACTCATTAAAAGCTACAGGAAGCGACTAGAGGCTGTTATTTTTGCAAAAGGAGGATCTACTAAATATTAATGTCACTTTTCTGGTGAGGTGCATATACTTATGCACCTGTCAAATTTTGTTTGGATGCAGATTGCACATGTTCTGTTAGTACAATAAACCTCATTTCAAGGCAGAAACATTACTGTGTCCAATAGTTATTAGATATATCAAACTGAAATAGCTGTTGCAAAAACACCAATTTTTATAAAACATGAAGCTTAAGATTAATAGGGGTGCCCAAACTTTTTCATATAACTGTATCCTCTTGAAATTGACAAACAAACCTTTGCTTCCTCTTTTTTATAAATGTGTTTGCTTTTACATATAGCTAGTGGTGTAGAATGGATTGCCAGTGTCCAGAGCAAAATAAGTATTTTTGACCCATGAACCAATAGCGATCCCAAAGTCCCTCCCACCAGACCAGGATCTTAACCCATTATCCTCTAAGCACATGCATTATAACTTGAGGAAAATACTGATGTAATTATAGTTTACGTATTGCCCTCCTAATTTAATTTCTGCTTTTTGAGGACATTTTTAAAACATAAAGTTAGACTTTTATTTTGCTTTTTATAAAAATATTTTGTAACAATTTTTTTTACCCCTGATCCTAAGTTTAACCCTAAGCTAAATTCTAAGCCTAGCCTTATGCCTAACTCTAACCCAATCCCTAAGATTAACCCAAGCTCTAGCTCCAAGCCTAACTAGCACTAAGCCTAACCCGATCAGTAGCCCTAAATCTGCCATGAACCGTAAAGCATTCCTTAAGTCTAGTTAATGATAGAAAAAGGGTAAAAGTAGAAAAGCAACTCTTAATAATGAATGAAGACAGTACTGAATTGGGTGCAATGCAATTGTTTCAGTACTGTCTTATTGCATGATCCTCCGCCATCTCCGACACTGCTTATGTAGAGCACAGAAGTGGATATGAGCTTGTCATCGGCTGCTGCCTTTTCATAGATGACAAAGCTCACCTCACTATACTGACGATTATAGTTTTGGTTGCTGCAAATGCAGAGCGCAGCAGTCCATGACAATCTCTCTGGCTACGCTCTGCAGAAGTAGAATCACTAACTGAGGCGTTTGCAGGCGCTGATCATTTCAGTGTGGACAATGTGATGAATGGGTAGGGGGCAACCACCCCCGACCTCATCACCAGGCTACTCTATATTGGCTTTCTATATTGGCTACCTCATCGCATACTGAACTTTGTCATCCGGAAAACTAATTATGACACTTAATTTGGCTTGTATCCTTTTCTGGTGACTTATGTAGGATATCTGCAATCACAGTTTTTAACATTGTCAAATCTTTATGCTCTTGCTATTGAAGTCAATAAAAAGAATTTAAAATGAAAAGAAAAAGAAAGGTTCACAATTTATAAATACTGTCCTTTAAATGGGATGTAAAGTAAAGCTGCATACACTTGTAAGAACCCCAGCATATTTAATAACCACCACCATACACAGCCATAGAAGACTGAATTCATCTTGACATGTTTTTTTTTCTAAGACTGATCTTGTTAGTATCAAGATGAACTATTTAAGTGGACATACATGAATATGATTTTTCCTTCCAATATTATTGATTGCTACAGCCTGCAGAATACATATACAGCAATTGCTGAATTTAAAATGAGCTAAATGAACAATTCTAACATTATGCAGTTTCATCCTGCATTCTAAACATAATGGATGTCCCATATTTGGAAGATTTTCTTGTGAACAGAGCTCAATAGCATGGAAAAAAAGAAATCATTAATCTTTATAATTTGCTTCATGTCTTCAATTTGCCACTGTTTCTAGCTCTTAATTCAACAAAAACACAAGTCAGAGAGTAAGCAAAGTATGACTTTATAAATATGTAGCCCGCTACGTAACTGCTTGTATCACCGAGCTCTAGCCATTGTCTACCTGTCCACTAGGACTGCAGTAAATAACCTAGAGCTAGGGGTAGACAATGGAGTTATGGAAGGTATCTGTCAACAGGTTTTGACTACCTCATCAGAGAGCAGTATACTGTAGAGAAAGAGACTCTGATTTCAATGATGTATCACTTAGTTTACTGGGTGCAGCAGTTGTGATACAATTAGAGCTTTTAAATGTAGATTGCAGCACAGCTCAGAGAACTAACCCCGCCCTAACCCCCTGATTAGCAGTTTTCTGCTAATCAGTGCTTTTGGCGTGGTTGGACCAGAATGCATGGGAGATGTAGTCCTGCAGTGTTAATCTCCTTCAATTAAAACACTCATTGTATTTAACCAGCAGCACACAGCCTAATAAGTGAGACATCGTTGAAATTAGTGTTTCAGCCCTTACCTCATAGAATCATAGAATGGTAGAGTTGGAAGGGATCTCCTGGGCCATCTGGTCCAACCCCCTGCTCAAAGCAGGATTCACTAAATCATCCCAGACAGATATCGGTCGGCCTCTGTTTGAAGACTTCTATTGAAGAAGAACTCACCACCTCTCGTGGCAGCCTGTTCCACTCATTGATCACCCTAACTATCAAAAACTTTTTTCTAATCTGTGTCTCCTCCCATTCAGTTTCATCCCATTGCTTCTAGTCTTTCCTTGTGCAAATGAGAATAAAGATGATCCTTCTACAATGTGACAGCCCTTGAGATATTTGCATACAGCTATTAAGTCTCCTCTCAGTCTTCTCTTTTGCAAGCTAAACATTCCCAAATCCTGCAACCGTTCCTCATAGCACATGGTTTGCAGACTGGTCACCATTCATACTACCCTCAGACTAAGTAGTAAAAACCTGCTGACAGATTCCCTTCAACATAGTAATTGAAAGGAGTTTTCCCATGAGCAGACACGGCCATTACACAGTACACAGCAGGGGCACATTTATAAGAATCTCAGCACAGGAACATTTTATTTAAATAGATCCAAGTATGGAAGTTATTATTATTCCAAGATCAATTGATTAAAATCAACTTTTGATTGTGGGAAAAACCCTTTAAATAGCTATACAAATGAGATAGAACAATCTTCCACATGAATGGAAATGGGAACTGGACACTAAAAAAGGTTGTTTTTATGGTAGTGCTCTGAGGAACTGGGTATAGAAAATAAATGTTTAATATTTGATTTCTCAAGACACCAATTTTGTTGTTGTTACATGATAAAATCTGTACACAAAGTTGCAAACCTGTAAAATTCAGTATTTAAAAATTGATGACTTCTCTACAGGATAAGTCATCATTATGAGATCAGTGGTGGTCTGACACTTAGCGCCCCCACTGAGCAGATGAAATCTAGTCTGTCTAGATATATGCGATATACGTGGTCAATTAAACAGTTACTTTGCATATACAGGGCAACTCTCACATCCTTTTCTCAATAGGATCAAGGTAGTATTTAGATACACACTAGCACAGTATAAGTGAATGGAGCAGACGAGCACAGCTGGGGACATCACTCACCAGTCTCTACCTGCATGCCAACTTTTCAAGCTGATAGACAGAAGAGAAGCAAAAGACGAAGGAGAGAAAAGTCTATATTTTTGTTATTTTTGCTCCTACATCATTACTTTAAATAATCCAATTTTGCTTAGAAAGAATGGATTATACAATCAATTAATCTAAATAAAAGATTTTTGAGTTAGCTAATAAAGTAATAAAGCTTATTTATTACATACTGTTTGTACTATTCATTGAATGTGAACCTTCATTGCTTACTTTCCAGAAGATGACAACTATCCTGATCATCTGACAGACACATAAATGCACAATTAAAGGGTTTGTATCATTATTATAAATTGTTAATATGGAAAAGTGCTCATAAAAACAAAGCGCTTTGCAATTTCTTTCTTATTAAAATAAGTCTCCAAGACAAGCTCTCCAACAGAGCTTGTAAGTGATGATGTGGAGCTTTCAGGATTGCCGAATTCCACCAGGTTTAGTGCTACTGCACCCCTCCCATGCTGCAGATGTAAAGCATCCTTGGGTAGAATCGGAGTGGGCAAAGTTTGTGTCAGCAGCACACATGCCACCAACCCAATCAGGAGCAATGTATCCTCCAGCAAGCAGTAAGATGGGATGTTGGGGAGAGTTGCGCTCCTGAAGACACGTTGAAAAAAACCCTTAGGCTAAGTGCACACGTTCAGGATTATTCGCTTTTTTTCACGTTTTTTCGTGGCAAAAAACGCGTAAAAAACGCATGAATTAAGCATCCTATCATTTAGAATGAATTCTGAAATTTTTGTGCACATGGTGCGTTTTTTTCGCGGAAAAAGAAGCAACATGTTCATTAATTTCGCGGAATTCTAGCGTTTTTCCCGCTATATTATTGACCTAGAAAGTTCAGGGGAAAATCGCGGTAAAAACGTGCAAAATCCGCGCAAAAAACGCACCAAAAACGAGCAAAAAAACGCACGTTTTTACCGTGAAAAAAGTCCGTTTTTGCTCAGGAAAATTCTGCACACATTCCTGAACGTGTGCACTTAGCCTTAAACTACAAAGCATAAAATTTCTCTTTGGTAACAAACTATTTACGTAAGTGATGATCATGAGAACAGATATTCATCTTTTAGAAGTAAACAATGCAGTTGGCATCCAGTAACTACCTTCCTAGATCTGGACTACCATAAGGAGGTGATATAGAAAAGAAAGGAAAGACAATGCATTATGCAAGAAAAAAGCTTTTAGTTGCTAAAAGAAAAGAAAAAAGCATGAAGGATAATAGAAAAAATTGGAGTCCGGCTCAACAGGACAGGATTTTCCTTTTCTTTATTTTTCAAAAGAAATTATAGTGCATACAAAAGAAAATTTTCATGGTCGACATGACCCAGTCAACGCGTTTCGACTGCAATAAGCAGTCTTACTCATGACAAGACAAGTAAGACCGCTTAGTGCAGTCGAAATGCGTCGACTGGGTCATGTCGTAAACACATGCAAAGAGAAGAAAAACACAAGAATGGTGCACACACAGTGTTAGGGTCTGCGGAACGCACCAAATATATGAGGTAGACAGGTGCGTTCGCAGCCCGGGGTCCACCGTGCAGGCGGAACCTGCTGCTAGTAAAATGGCGAAAGTAGCGAACTCTGTTATCCCGCAGAGTCGCTAAAATAAACGCCGTAGCGCGTTGTGGCAGTAAGTGCGAACTCTGTTAATACCCAGAGCCGCTAACGGAAATGCCACAGCGCTATATGGCGATAGGTGCGAACTCACTTAGCTTCAGTGAGCCGCAAAGTAAAACGCTAGGGCGCTGTCTAGCGTCGAAAGCAAACCCTGTTACGTCACAGGGCCGCTGAGGAAAAGTGCTGTGTCCTGTCAGGCTCTCAGGTACACAGTTAAGTGCTAAGCGTACATAACGCGTGATCATGTGCTAATGTCCTCGCGGGAGTCACCCGCAATCTATGGCGTCTGAACGCCAGACCCTGAATACGGCAATCAAAACTCCTCACCGGTTACGCCGGTAATCTAGGGCATCTAGGACACCGACCCTGGCCAGCTACCATACCAAACTCCTCACCGATTAAGTCGGTATTCTAGTGGCTTATTTCAGCCGGGTCCCTAACCACACATACGCATGATCACACTGGCGCATAGCATACAATGGTTGATATTAGCACATGGCGGCCCAGCCATGCTACCCTTTTATAGCAACAGCTACAGGACCTTCCAGGAACAAGGACCAATGAGAAGCTGTTACAAACACACGTAGCTACATGACCTTCCTGGCGGACCAATAGGAGCCGCTGCAGCACCTGAACATGTGACCCCTGATCTCCAATGAGAGATCTCACTCTGGGCATGCTCAGATGGGAAAACGCAGGACTTTGTCTCAAAGACGGCTGCTCCAGCACTGGCTATAATAGCAGATCCAGGAAAGGCAGCAGCAAGTCACTGCACAGTAGAGGAGTGGGCAAGACGCCTGGACCGACGTCTCTGCTGAGCAGGCTCCACTGCGGCCGGAGATGAATGGGAGACCGCAGCGGGACGGGTTCGAGACTCCCCTTGAGCAGCAGCGGGAACTCGAACCCTAACACACAGCAAATTTAATCAATAAAAAGTGCTTTATTAAGACAACAAATTGCCAAGGAGAAAAGACATTTAAAAATAATTAAAAACAGCCATGTGAAGACATTCAAAAGAATGGTAGGCAGGCAAAAAATATATTATCTATCCAAAATACTGCATAAAATTAAATAATGATGTGAATAAAGAAACCACCACCAAAGGGATCACATTTGAAAATGGGTCTTGCGGGCACCAGCACATCCCATTGGGTAAATACGGCTCAGCTACACTTTTGATTATAATCACGTAACACTGACATTAATGAGAGCACTTTTTTCATGTGCTATTTACATCTCATTGCTGGGTAATTCCATTTGGATGAATATGGCTTATGCACATTATGTGACTACAACCATGTGATACTGTTGGTAATGAGAGCACTTTTTGTATTTATTTGTCATTCACATTTTTGTGCTGGGTAGATTTCTGCCTTATCAGTCCTCTCATTTTTCACATTGGTCACATTATTTGCCATTTTCAAATGTGATCCCTTTGTAGACATGTGATCCCTTTGTAGACATTGGTCTGAGTGAGATACAAAGTTTTGTTGGACAGTAATCGGACCGATAATACAGCCATGCACGAGCCCATACAGTAAGTTTGCAATTGTGTTTTCTCTTTCCATTGTGAATGTCTTTGATTTATCTGTTACTTATGAAGCAAGTCACTTGAGAGAAGAATCTGGGTGTACTTAAAGATCAAAGACTAAATAATAGCACACAATGTCAATCAGCAGCTTCTAAGGCCATCGGGATATTGCTATGGTATAAAAGAGGTATAAACTCGCAGGACAGGTAATACAAACACTTAATAAAACCTTCAAGGAATTGTCTACTACTCAGACAATCCTTACTCAATCACCATATTCCTTCACATGAAAGAATAACAGCCTGTACTCACCTTCCGTGTCGGTGTGAGCGCTGTTACTGTGCTGTTGGCGCCAAGTCTCTCACTGCTCGCATGGTGTTATGTCATACGAGTCCTGCAGCCAATTAGTGGCCACTAATGCACCTTTTCTCACTTCCTTCGGACAAAAAAAACATCTGGAAGAACTGAGGTCCACTACTGCTCTCTGACTCTGATAAGTCATGTCCGAGTAATGGACAACCCTTTTAAAGGGGTATTCCCAACACCACGATTCAACTCCAAATATGTAGTAGGTGTAATAATAATAATAATAATATTATCAAATACCTCCTATTTGAACTGTAGTATAGTTCTTCTGATTCACTATGTCGCTTATTCCATGTTCTTAGCTTAGGTATCCATTGTTACAACCACTCATATAGTGACAGTTAGTTAGCTGTTAGTGGTCGTAACCATGGATACATAAGCTACAACAATGCCATGCACATGGAGTAATTAACATAGCTACATTTCTAATTGGAGGTATTTATTTTTAGCATTATTATTATTATTATTATTATAACACTTACTACTTATTGTGATAGGATCTTAGAGATAGGAATAACCGTTTAATGCAAACTCATCTGGAATATGCAGTTCAGTTCTGGGCAACAGTTCATATAAAGGATTCTCTAGAGTTAGAACAGATACAATGAAGAGCTACAAAACTGATAAGGGGCATGGAGGAAAGACTAAAAGAATTACATTTATTTATTCTTGAGAAGAGATGTCTATGGGGGGAGATGATTAAGTCCAAAAAAAGTCTGAAAAAGTATGGTTAAAGGTAGTGTTGAGCGATACGATACTGCAAGTATCGGGTA
>VIAB01006083.1:46623-75106 GCA_009801035.1 Oophaga pumilio
ACCATGGAATTAATGGCGTTATATAAATAAATAATAATAATAATTATGTGTACAGTAATTTTTGGAATATTTGCTCCAGTGGATCGACAATTGGGATCAGGAAGGAAAGATTATCTCTTTTGGGCAAGAACGGATCATTCATTATGGTTTAATATATACGCCTTACCTCTTATCATTTCCCATCCCTTGAATGAACATGATGGTCATTTGTCTTTTTTCAACCATATTAACTATGTAACAATAATGCAGCATGCAACACTGTTCTTGCTGTCAAACCAAACGAAACCGCAACGTACTTGTAGTCCATTACATGTCAATGCCATCTGTAGGGTGTCATATAGATATGTGATATGATGAAAACAAAGATTATAGAACAAAACCAAACTTTAACCATACAGAAGTAGAAATTGATATAAGGACAAATAACGAGATATGAAATTATGGTAACACACCTATGCAAACATTCAGCACTAAAGATTTCTACATTAGTATATGTTTACCGTACACCCAAATATTAACTTCTGAGGAAGGTGTGAATAACCCTGATAATACAAGTTCCCCTATATCACAGTGATTATAGAGGACTTTTCTCATCTACTCTGCAGCGTCTGAATAACAGAATAGTCCCATAAAGGAGCTGTTTGCATTGTGTAATACTATACAATCCTTTTTCAATACATTCTGCTCTGTTATTCCTCAAGTGACAGAAAGCATTGCCTTGAAGCTTGAATCTCATTAGGACAAATCCAACTGTGATGACGGGTACTCTATGATGCAGTACAGTACAAAGATAATTTCGGTGAAGAAGAATACTTGTATAGTCTGCTTTTCTAGCTTGCAGACTTCCAGACCGTGTTCCTCTATCTAGTGCTTCTATGCAGTATTCTCATTTTTGCAAGCTTTCTTTAGAGAGCAAAACCATATGGAGATGAAATAAGTAACCACTGTCTTATATAGTATCCATCTGCTTTTTCTGCGCCAATGATCTCAAGTTTTTATACAAATAACAGTTCTGCAAAAAAGAACAATGTATAGTTCTCATTGGCACGTCTCTAATCCCTTTGTTGAAGCTATCCGAGCGTGTACTGAGGCTGAGCTGATTATGGTGGCTATGGAAAAGCCAGATCAACTAGCAAGGAGGTATCTGCACTGTCAATCTAATGACAGCTTTGCACAGATATAACTGACAGCAGGAGTAGTTAGCTCTGCGTGAAAGGTGGCTTTCCGGATAGGATAATCACATCACAATAAAAGAGAAATGAGATAACATGTTGAAAAAGCTCAAAAAATACAGAGATAAGAAGAAATGTGTCAAAAGGTCCATGAACCAAGTACAGATCTCTTCAGCGTGCGATGCCATTTACATGTGTTTGTCACCTTAGCTTTGAATCTATGATTTAAATAGGTTGTCCACTGATGGATAACCCCTTCTAAACTGCTTAAGTGCTACCCCAATATAAAAAATAAAATCTTATATTCACATCCCGGACTAGCGCTGCTCCTCTGATGTCAACGCTGTATTTCCCGCCACATTAATATGTCATATGACAGCTAAAGCTTTTCAGAATTCTGCCACTGATTGGCTGCAGAGGGAGCGCTGGCTGCAGAGGGAGCGCTAGCACTGACATCGGTGGAGCTGCGCTAGATCGGGAGTTGAATAAACATATTTTTCATCAGATAGTTGCATCCTGAAGCAACAGTAAACATAAAAAATAATAATAATAATAATTCCTGTTTATCCTATTTTGTCTTACATTGCAATTTAAACTTAAAGAGAATCTGTCGCCCCCTTCGACATACCTAACCTTTTAATATGGGCCTGGAAGAAAACTCTGCCTCTAGTCTTCATTTGCGTACCTGTCGCCTCCCATCGGCGCCTGTGCAGAACAGGAATCCAATGCCCATAGAAGAGAGGAAAAGTAAAGTGGAATATCGCAATTGCAGGGCGCAGGCGAAGGATAACCACTAGACATCACAGGGCACTGTGACGCCGATGGGAGGCGACAGGTACGCTAATGAACACCGGAGGCAGAGTTTTCTTCCAGGCATCGCACGCCCCAGAGCTTAGAAGAACGCATTAACATAAAGGAATATAAGCTGATTTTTGCACAACAAGACTACATATATGAGGAATACAGGAATGACAATTTTAAGTATTCTAGAACCTGTATGCCCATATTAATAGGTTAGGTACATCCAAGGGGGTGACAGATTCCTTTTATATTTTTTTTATAAAATAATCTTCTCAGTGTATCAGAGGAGATCAATCCTCATCTCCACTACCATCTCCACATGTCCTGTATCAGAATGTAAGACAACAGTTTTCAGCAGGAGCCTCCCCCTCTAATCTGTCTGTTATAGCTCATTCACAAGCCCGTGTCATCAAAGTGTCATCCATGTGTCCATTTTTACCATCACGGATGGATAAAAAAATAAATAAATTACAAAGCTTCTCCTATCTTTGCGATGTTAAACAGAGACAGCACACAGATGACACATGGATGCCATCCATGTACTGTACATGCTTTTCATGGACCCATAGATTTGTCTTAGCCCTTGTCATCAGTGCTGCCGGAAAAAAAAGGACATGTCTCTGTGTATTTTACACAGACACGTGGCCCATGAAAAGTGCAGACATGTGAACAGCAGCATAGATTAAAATGGGTACTAGTATCCATGAAAAACACGGATACAGCACATACGTGCAACACGGACGTGTTTGAGGCCTAATAGGATATAAAGATTGTTTCACTCAGTTCTCTTTGCTAAGGGCCCAATGCAGAATAGGTAGCAGTTGGCCAAATGATGGTTCAGCCAGTCATTTAGCCAGCAGCTATCTCTCTTGATTCCTCCTTACAGCAGAATGAACACTTCTTTATTCTCTATGAGAGAGCCACTGCCACTCCTCTGGCAGCATCTTATTTTCAGGAGAACCAAAGGATCATCAGTCTGAATTCTTACATGCCTGATATCCATCTTTCACAACATACATCTGTTGGGAGAGAGTTAGAAGGCCCCTATACAAGTCAGACCGCCAACATTTGTGGGTTAAGCTGACATTAGTCCAAAGTGAATGGGGTCCTTTAGTCTTGTCCATACATATGGTTTCCAGATGAAAATGAAATGGATCAACTAATCATCCCTTATGTTCTCTTCAGGATTTTGAAAAGAGTGTGGCACCGATTCATGAAAGCAATTTTGTTAGAATTTTAGTGTAAATTGTTTTGAAATGTCACAAAATGTAGGCACAATTTAGATTTACACAAAAATGTTGCAACTTTTGGCATTTTCACGCCAGTTGCACCCAGTTCCACCAAAATGGGTGAAGCTGGGGCAGAATGGGGGTGTGACACTACAGCACGTTTAATTCATGATGAGCTATGGTATTTTCCTATGCCAAAACACTCACTCCAGTCATTGCCACATACACCTCTTAATGAATAAGGAGTGTGACTCCACCATGACCCCTCATCAAGACCGGCAAGAACATCACTGGTCTTGATAAATTGGGGAATTTGTGTTTAAGGAACATGCAAAAAAGCAGACTAGCAAACAGTTAAAGGGAATCTGTCACCCCCGATGTTACCTGAAAGATGAGAAAAATTAGTTAGATTATACTCACCGTCCGGTCGGGTCCGATGGGTATCGCGGTCCGGTCCGGCTCCTCCCATCTTCTAGCGAAACCATCTTCTTCTCTGCGTCCCATCGTGGCTCCTGCGCAGATGCACTGATCTGCCCTGGTGAGGGCAGATCAGAGTACTGCAGTGCGCAGGCGCCGGGAAAGGTCAGAGAGGTCCGGCGCCTGCGCACTGCAGTACTCTGTTCTGCCCTCACCAGGGCAGATTAGTGCGTCTGCGCAGGAGCCACGACGGGACGCAGAGAAGATGGCTTCGCTAGAAGATGGGAGGCGCCGGACCGGACCGCGACGCCCATCGGACCCGACCGGATGGCGGACCGCCCCTGGGTGAATATAATCTAACTCGTTTTTCTCATCTTTCAGGTAACATCGGGGGCATATCTACAGCATTACAGAATGCTGTAGATAAGCCCCTGATGGCGGTGGCCTCATCTCATACTCCAAAAATGGGGTGACAGATTCCCTTTAAATACAAACATCTGAAAAATATCCTAAAAGAGTTCTATATTTTCTTTTGATATGAACATATTGTGAAGAATTTCCAGAAAGGAACATTCTGTTACTTTCAAGCCTTTATCACTGATTCATTTAATCCATTTATGATAATACAGTTCAAAATCAAAATATATAACCTTCAATCTTCAGAATTTGTACATCATAAAAACAACATTTTATCTTCAAAAGTACAAATAGGTTAAAACACATCAAAATCAGCTGTGGAAAACAATGTTTTGTTTTCATATGTAGTATGACATGGTGGAAATGCACATAAACGGCTTAGATGGGCTAGGTCAGAGAGTGGGAGGCCACTTTTACAGAATGGCTCTTAGTTCTAGCTCGTAGATGAGGAACCAAGTAGGGAGCCTACCTCTATGATGCTCATATGTCCTCTTAGGGAAGCCAAAATGAGGCTTATAGACAATTCTTGAGAAGACCAGTAAAATGTATGGCCAATACTCCAACACAATGGTAGATGTAAATTTTAGCTTCTTAGAAGCTTTTTATCCACTAAATATTCTGCTTTGCTCCTACACAAAAGCCCCATGAGTCTCCACGTGATACCCAATTCTCAGGCAGGCCCTTATGGTCTGCTCTGCAGCACGGAGGTTGCTTCAGTCCCCTCCCTATTACAGCAACACACCACTTTGGCATAATAAAACTTTAACTGATCTGCTAAATATGGAATGGGGTCCATGAGGGTAAGAGCAGGATTGATCTACTTCTGTTAGATCTTCGTAAAAATGGCCCTTAAGCTCTCTTTACACTAAAAGAAGAGCTAAACATTTAAACCTTCCAAAAAATTATCTTTTCCAATACCTAAAATTGTGACATGCCCTTCTGACCTTGCTCCCGGGTCTACCCTCTGTCCTGCAATACTTCTCCATGTCCCAGGTGCAACTAGATCCACCTTTATCTTTGTTTATTTCCCATTTGAATGGCCTTTTGCTGGAAGGGAGCATTAACCCTCTACATAAGCCGATGAGGAGCAAGTGGGAGACAGACGTAGGTCCGATAATTAATGAGCACATGGAGCTCGTCTTAGAAGCCCATAAACATATTTCCCCTAACTATACTGAAAGAGCCGTACAATTATATGTTCTTCACTGTACCCTTTACACTACATTAAGAATGCACAGGGTACAACCTGAAGTCCCGGATGAGTGCGCCAAAAGTCACAGGGGCCCTGGAACGTTTTTCACCGCCTATGGGATTGATCAAAGGTTAGGGGATACTGGGGCTAAGTGGTTCAGTACCTATACGACAGCATGGGAATCCACATCACAGATGATCCCAAGTCTTGTTTACTATTTGTTGACCCTGAACAATACCAAAAGACTGTAGGTAGATCATTTCTGACTGAGGTTCTATTTATAGATTATAAGGATGTGGCTAGACACCGGGTGTCCTCAAGAGTGCCTTCCATCTTGCAATGGAAATCAGCTGTTAACCTCTCCCTCGCCATTAAAAGATTATATCTATATACACCGGGGCTGCCTTGGAAAATATAAAAACATTTAGGGCAGATGGACTGAATCCACCATGACTGCTCAACTGGTGTAGAGTGAATAAGTGTGACCTTGCGATTGGCTAGGGGAAGGGAGGTGTAATTAGTCTTCAAGTTATGTCTTTTTCTATATGGCCTTAGCTGATCTCGGACCCGCACTTTATCAACCTAGCTCACCAGATGATGGTACACAAGCAGCAATGACTATTGTTAGAATTAGTTTTATAAATAAGGGGTAGTTTTTGTTTGTTGCTGAGCACTTGGTGGTACCCACTAACGTATATCTGTGATTATTTTCAAATACTGTATATCTATTTTCTCTCTTCAATGATGTTGCCACTACGCACAGCGTATGCTTACAGTGTACTGCATTTTAAAAGTATTGCTTTGAATATGAGATCTTGCTATATCCAACATGTAAGTAATCCTTTTCTTCTCCTCAGTAAACTTCATTTGGTTAAAAAAAGCATCAAACGATCCCTAATCCTCACTAATTGTCAAAGAGTTTTAACCCCTTCAGGACCGATGACGTATATTTACGTCATCGTTCGTGTCCCTGCATTTGATGTGGGCTCCGACACTGAGTCCACACTTCATGGCTGATATAATGATTGGAATAAGGAGTGATCAAGACATTGTATCTACCCCAAAATGACATCAATAAAAACATAAGTTCAGGGAGCAAAAAATACGCCATCACCCAGCCCCAGATCCAAAATGAAACACAAACCCCATAGAAAAAAGGACCAGGGGGTCAAGAGTTAATTAATAAAATACAAAATTTTAATCAATCATGAATAAAATACATTACAAAATAACACCAACAGAGTATCACAAAAAACGCCTCCTGACGAAGAACGGCGAAACGCGCGTTGGGGCGGCAGGCTGAGGTCAGGACTTTCACCTTCATGTGAGTCTATTCTAGGCATTTATGTTTACGGTATTGATTTCCTAGCGCTATTTGCACTTATAATGCCGTCACCATCATTGCCACTTTTGGCATAAAAACATTATATTTATTGACTATATATAGCTAATTAAAACCTTGTGACCGCATTATATACATCTGTGCTGCAGGATGCACACTGTTACACCCCATTAACTCCGCTACTTATGCACCTTCTATCTTCACAGTACTGTGCCGATATCCTTGTTATTTTTTTGCACATAGCACTCTATTTATCTATTTAGTACGGATTTCATGGCATAGGATCAGTGTAAACTTTATCTGGATAGATGTTATGCAGCTTTATATATAAATTACTCTATAAATCCGGTATTTAATCCTGCATATTATATGTAATTTTTACTATGCGCATTAACACATTAGGTGAAAAATTGTCCTATTCCCTTTGACCTGCGTTTTTTGTGATACTCTGTTGGTGTTATTTTGTAATGTATTTTATTCATGATTGATTAAAATGTTGTATTTTATTAATTAACTCTTGACCCCCTGGTCCTTTTTTCTATGGGGTTTGTGTTTCATGTTCTATAGAGTTTTCAATTGATTGGTATTCCTATTTGGGATTTTTTGTGTTCCCAGATCCAAAATGCAAAAACTTTTTCAGAATTTTTTTTCACCACTTACGGTAAATGAAAAAGAATCTATACATGCTTGGTAGCTGTGTACTCCTACTGACCTGGGGAATCATAATACCAGATCAGTTATACCATGTAGCAAACATGGTAAATAAAAAAAAATAATAATAATTGTGGAATTGCATTTTTGTTGCAATTTCACTGCAATTGGAATTTATTTGCCGTTTTCCAGTACACTATGTGGCAAAATTAAATGGTGTCATTCAAAAGTACAATTCGCCCTGCAAAAAACAAGTTATCATACGGCAATATTGATGTAAAAATAAAAAAGTTATGGCTCTGGGAAGAAGGGGAGGAAAAAACGAAAATGAAAAATGGAAAAGAGTTGAAAGGGTTAAAGTGTACTTGACATTTTAGTTAGCTTTTGCCAAATAGATGCTATGTGTATGTACATGAGTAATAACCCAATCTCTGGCCATTGTATGACTTATATCCTACATTTTTTCACCAGATTTAAGCTCTGCAGGCTCTCTAGATAGCGTTCAGTTCTCTTTGACCTAATGGGTGGAGACAAGCTGCCATGGATGTATCCTTTACAGTTTACAAAGTACTGAATGAGAGATGGATTCTTGCTCTTCTTTCTCTCTAACACAGAGATAAAAGCATTAGCAGCATGGATGACGTTATGTAGCAGTACTGAGCTGTGTGGCTGTGAATCCAGCACTGAAGTGAAATACATTTGCTGAAATGATTAGTCTCTTGGTAAACTGTATAACCTGACACCTCACTGTGCCGGCAGTAACTGTTGTTTTGACCAACCTGCATTTGAGCTATTTTGTAGAGTGGATGGGGACATCATGAAGCAGGAGAGAGACACAGTAAGAAGTGGCTCATAGGTGTAGAAAAATTTAGATTTGTTGGATAAGATGTAATACAAATTTTCTTATACTCACCCTTACTAGTGATTCATGCACAAATAAATAAAACAGTGACAGTTTAACTGCATGTGCTAGTTCCTTATAGTATCACTCGTGCTTTGTGTGTAGATGACAGAGTGAAGCTTACAGTAATCTGTATTCTGTAAATGTGATATACATCCTGATAACGTAACAAACACAAACATATTTCACATTCACCGCACAGTCCTGGTTTGCCCTGACTACCAGAACTGGAAATTACAAAAATGGTGACATTCTGAATGCACTCCCTAGAAGTAGGGAACAAAGGATCGGGCATGGTAAATTCAATATGCTTAATCCCGCTTTCTCCTAACATCTGCTTTCAGAGTAGAGAAGGGACACCCATATCCAAGTTATGACGACTGTTTTAAAGTGCACGGACAGCACAGATATCAGTCTTCTTTTGTGACAAGGTAAATGTTCCTGTACATCAGCACAAGTAGGACAAATGTTCCTAATAACAGCTTAGTTGATTGATCAGTTTAAATGCAGGGATTTACAGGGAAATTCAAGACCAATAAATTTATTGAGACTTTTTTAGGAGGTGCATGTTTCTAAATAAATTTGTAACATGTTAGCCAATCTAAAATTTCTGATGTGAAATTAAATCTGTTGATCTGTGGGAGGGTCAATCTCCTCTAGCGCTTCTCCCGCCACTTTTCTAAAAAAAAAAAAGAGAATCCCCTTTTTTTCTCAAATTAACAAGTGCAAAAAAAGCAAAAAGTTGCAAATGTTAGGGAAAAAAATGATGTGTGTTAACATATGTGTGTGTTTTCACGCAAAAAAAGTACATGCCTTGTTCAATTCTGTTTTATATATTTAAGACGTTGAGCACTTTCCATCGTATTGGGACACACTATCACTTCCATAGTTGGAAAACTCTATACAAAAGGAAAAATGAACACTTAACAATCACCTGGGACCTGCAACTACCTTACCTACCTATTCCTTGGTTGACGCTGATCAGCCTGTTAACAGCTGTCTGCATTCAGCTGGAGATTGAATGGAGACCTGGCCACACGTATGTTGTATTATGGCGTATTTAGCAACATTTATGGCTTATTTGTAATAACCTATTAACCAAACTTTTTTGATACATAATTTTTTTTTGTTTAAAATTCTTTCACATCACTCAAGTCTTTAAAAAACAAATAGAGCATGAAAATTGCCCTATTTTATCCAATGTACTCCACACTTCTAGCGCATTTTATTTGATGAATACGCATCCATTTTTTAACAATGACCACAAATCTACCAAAACCTTAAAACCACTGACAGGTGAAGAGAATAACATTGATTATCTCAACACAATAATATCTGTCAGAGGTGGGATATATCAGGCAGCAATTAAACAGTCAGTTCTTGAACTTAGTACCTATTCTCATGACCGATGTTCATGAGAATCTTTGACAAAGGTCAAATTGTGATGGCTAGACGACTGGCTAAAAGCGATTCTGAAGTCACTGGTTTTATGGGGTATTTCTGATACAAAGTGGCTAGTGCCTACCAAAAGTGCTGGAAGACAGGACAACTGGTGAACCAGCAAATAGGATATGCATGCTTCATGCTCACAGATGCATGTGGAAAGCAAATGCTATCCATTCTGGTCCTATCACACACCAGAAGAACTAATTGCTGGAAAAGTTACTGCCTGCGACTATAGAAAGTTGTTAGTGCACACAGTACATTGTAATTTGCTGTGTAGCTGAAGACTGGTTTGGGTACCCATGTTGACCATGGCCAAAAGGTCAAACAGTAGGCAAAGGAGCATCCAAACTGGACCAGGAAGTATTGTGATCTCAGCTGATGAATCACTTTTTTTTTACATCATGTGGACGGTTGAACATCAGTGGAAGGTATCACCTCATCACTTACAGAACTTTAAGGATCTGCTGCTAATGTCATGGCACCAGACAGTATAGGACACATTCAAAGCTCTTGTGTAGCCCATGACCCAATAACTCAGAGATTTTTTGGCACCTTTGGGGGACATACAGTATATATTTTTAGAGAGGCAATTTGAGTTGATTTACATGTATGTATGCTTCAAGACTAGTTTAAAAGTGTTGTCAAACGTTGGACTGGCCATGCCCTGTCTCTATCCATTTCAACGGTGCAAATTCAAGCTTGCGTGAAAAAGCTAAAGGTTGCAACATTTTTGTGCACTCCTCATTGCGCAAAAATTCTGTGATTTTTTTTTTTTAAGTTTTACGCCTGTTTTCTGCCATAAAAGCTTTGATGAATCAGCCACTTAATCTTTCAAATCAGCCACATTCTGAATGCAGCTGTGAATTAGAGTTCAGTTTGGAATTGTGTCTCAGATCATAATGCATTAATGAATTTGTAGGAAGATGGACCGGGCCGGTAGTACCTCTCTCGCGTCGGTTCCGGAACTATTGGGGCTGTCACCAGTGTTGCCAGGGGGAAAGCTTTCTGACCCGGACAGACCTTTGCACTCGACTGTAGGGGACGTGACAGAGATAAAAGGGACAGCGCGCAGGAAAGTGAGACACTTGGCAGGAAGACAAGAGTGCGCAACAGGAGAAGGTTGATTCACTCTTTGTGGAGCTGCGCTGCAGCTCCCCAGTCTATGTGCACACTGACTGTGAGCAACGTATACCTGTGTTCACGCTCACCCCTTTGACTGAGAATCCATCCCGCACCGTTCCGCTGACTGCCGCGGGCGTGCAGCCTAAGTCTGACCAGAAGAATCATACAGAGCCGGGTAGCTTTACCCCCGCCTCGACCACTGAACTGAGTCACACGGTACCACAGACTACTTCCCATCACGTACGTCACTCCGGTAATGCAGGACCTCGCCTAGGAGAGCCAGGATACGCCGCTTCCGTCAGAAGACAGACAGTGCCTCAATTTTCTTTAGGCTCAGGCCAGAGACTTCACGCGTCACTTGCAACGCCACCGAGGGATTTCAAGCCTTCACAGCCCGGAAACCATTAGACTGATAAGTTTACCTGTTTCATAAACATTTGTTCCTACTCCTAGACAATACCCATTTTACTCCCCTCATAACTCTTTATCTCCCTGTAATAAACCCTTAACTCTTATTCTGCCTCCTGCTCGTCACTGCATCCCGCGTACCTGCAATTCTACATATTAACAACACTACAACTCTCTACTCTACAATTCTATATATTAACAACTTATTCTGTATTGTATTGTATAGAGTTTCATAATTCATATTATAAATGTAACACATTTATAGAAAACTCACCAGGCTGGTTCAATTGCATGGTGCTCTTACTCCACTGAGACAGCCCAACAATAGCCACCATCTTAGCTCCAAGACTTGACCTCCTTTTCTTTGTTGTTGTACCACCAGCTGCATCTGAGGATACTGACGTACCCTTCTCTAGGTTGTACATCTCTCCGCTTATGCTGGAGCTGCGGATGACATTTCTGGACGAGGAACTAGCCTCCCCGTTGAACATCTTGGGGAGGAAAGATCTTCACATATGAGGAAAGGAAAAGATAAGATTAGGATAAAACTCTTATTTGCCTACAAAATAACACTTGTTCCTGTAACATGGAGACTAAGAGTGCATTAACATTGGCTAATTATTGTGAACGAGCGTTCCTAGAAATAATTGTTTCACTATAATCAGCTAGTTTACGCAAACGGCTAACTACCCGATAAATGATCTCTTTCGTTAGGTGAAATAATTGTTAAGCTTGCTTAACATCATTGTTCTCGGCAGCACACTGTCTTTGGTAAACAGGACCTTTGCTAAAGAGATCAATGACAGTCTATTCACACAGAACAATCCATTACTGCTTGCTCTGCGCGTGTGGAGCTGCAATCAGCCTGTATGAGCAATGTTAAACAATTGCCCAACTACAAACATGTAACCAATTGGTGGTCGTTTAACGGCCGCCATTAGCCAGTGTAAACAAGCCTTAAGTCACTCGTTTACACTGTTTAATGACAACCAATAAAAGACCGCCAATCAGTTACATGTTCGCTGTTTAACTGCCTATTTAGACAGGTCAACCGCATTCTATGCGCACAGAACGATCGGTAATACATTATTTTGTGCAAATATGCTACTGAGAATGATAACTTTTCACGGAACTTCAAAATTGTTTCTCCAGACGAACAAGTGTTTTGCTTGTTTGTCGGATGGTAGACAGCCGGTTTACACTGACCAATTATCATGAAACGCACATTCCTAGGAATGCTTGTTCACGAAATTTATCCAGTGTAAATGCACCCTTTTATGGCATCATGACATAAACCTATAACATGTATTGCAATGAAAGGTGTTGTTCTGCATGAAATCAGCGAGATCTTTATCTATCGATAGCCATCACTGCAAATGTATGGGGCTAATTTCTAAATCATCTGCACCCATCTAGTAGGAATCAAGTCTAACAGATACATATTGCCTTAAAAGAGATAAATGGAGCTGTTTCCGCCAGTGTTATTAGCATGCTGTCATGCATTATTCATATCTGACTGCTCTGGACAATAGTATGAATTATCTGTTCTATGCTCTGCAAGGGATCATCTTAATAATGTACTAAATAAAGTATGTTTAATTATGATGATTTGTTGTATTTCTCAGCATTTCTGCATGAATAATCAGAAGAAAATGAAAAAACATTCAAATGAACACAACGGATAGCAGATAGGACAGTAGATGCAAGTCGGACATGAAACAATTATGTGTATTCATATATTATACTAGCTTTATTATTGCTTTTCAAAACATTCTATATTGCTTCTGCTTTAACTGCAATGCTGTTCCATACAGATTGAATGGAGTGGGAGTTGCCATGCACGGTCAATGCTTCATTGAAACAGGGGACACATGTCCCCATTATGGCAATTGGTTGGGTTGGGTTGTGTTATGGCCCCAATCTAAAATTCTGAAATATCTTGTGGATAGGTGAAGAGTTCTTACTGCAATATCCCTTTAATTGCTGATTATTGGGCAGGTATGTGCTATTAGCCAAGTTTTCTATGTCTAATATCCTATGACACATACTTGATAATATTTTTGCTATGATACATGGTTTTCTAATTATTATAAAAATATAAATCTGAAAATTGTGCCCTGCATTTGTATTCTGATTTGTAGTCTTATATCCCTAAATAAAATCTTGAGTGATCAATTGCCCCCAGAAGTCACATAATTATTAAATTGAGTCCACCTGTATGTCATTCGTTGTCAGTATAACTATAGCTGTTTTGTGAAGGCCTCAGAGGTCTGTTTGACAAATTAGGGATCAAACAGCTTCATTAAAAAACAAGGAACACATCAGACAGGTCAGGGATAAAGTTGAGGACAGGAGTAAATCAGGGTTAGGTTATAAAAAGTAGTACAAGCTCTGAACTTCTCACAGAACTCTGTTCAATCCATCATCCAAAAATGGGAGGAGTATGGCACAACTACAAACCTACCAAAACATGGCCATCCTCCTAAACTGACATCCCAAGAAAGGGGAGCACTAATTAGAGAAGCTGCCAAGAGGCTCATTCTAATTCTAGAGGAGCTGCAGAAATTCAAAGCTCAGGTGGGGTAATCTGTCCATGAGACAACTATTAGTGAAAGCAAGTCATAAAAAGTCCTGTTTGCAGTTGGCAAAAAGCCATGTAGAGGACACAGCTAGCATGTGGAAGAAGGAGCGCTGGTCAGATGTGATCAAAGTGGAACTTTTTAGGCTAAATGCAAAACGCTACATGTGGTGGAAAGCTAACACTGCACATCACTCTGAAATCACAAACAGCATAGCTACAGGTGCTTCTCACAAAATTAGAATATCATCAAAAAGTTAATTTGCTTCAGTTCTTCAATACAAAAAGTGAAACTCATATTACCGTATATACTCATGTATAAGCTAAGGTTTTAAGCACTTTTTTTGTGCTGAAAATGCCCCGCTCGGCTTATACACAAGTTAATTGTCCCAAAAAGCCAGGGGGATGGGGAGCGGCGGGTGACAGAGGCCGGAGCCGGCGGCTGTGGCTAAAACCTGTGCTGCTGCTAAAGAGAAATTAATATTAATTTCTCTTATAGTGCGCACAGTGACACCCGCAGCCGTTGGCTTCCAGAAGACATCCTACTCACCCTCCTGCGCGACCTCGCAGCATCTCGTTGGTGCCAACACCCTCGCAGCATCTCGTTGGACCCGGCGCCCTCGCAGCATCTTGTTGGTCCCGGAGCCGGCAGCTCTTCCTGTGCCAAGCGACCACGTTGCCCTGCTCATTAAGGTAATGAATATGCACACCTCTCCACTCCCATACGCGTGGAGGGAATAGTCATTACCTTAATGAGCGGGTCCACATGATCGCTCGGTACAGGAAGAGCTGTCGGTGCCGGGACCAATGAGATGCTGCGAGGGCGCCGGGTCCAACGAGTATGAGGAGCCATGCATACCAGGATGGGAGGGCTGAGCCATGAATACAGGACAAGACGGGGGAGCCATGCATACCAGGACAGGACGGGGAAGTCAAGCATACAATGACAGGGACGGGGGAGCCATGCATACCAGAACAGGGATGAGGGGACAATGCATATCCGGCTTATACTCAAGTCAATAAGTTTATCCAGTTTTCCGTGGCAAAAGTAGGCTCCTCGGCTTATACTCGGGTCGGCTTATACTAGAGTATATGCGGTATATAGAGTCATTACAAACAGAGTGATCTATTTAATGATAATAATCTTTATAATAATCTTTATTTTTATATGGCGCAAACATATTCCGCAGCGCTTTACAGTTTGCACACATTATCATCGCTGTCCCTGATGGGGCTCACAATCTACATTCTCTATCGGTATGTCTATGTCTATTTCAACTGTTTATTTCTGTTTGTTTATTTCTGTTAACGTTAATGATTATGGCTTACATCTAATGAAAACTTAATAAATGTCATTATCTCAGTAAATTGAAATATTTTATAACACCAGCTTGAAAAATTGTTTTAAAATCTGAAATGTTGGCATCAATTTTTTTTTCAACCCTATAGAAAATAGCAGACTTGATTTTCCTATACATAGGGTTTCAGCAAAAAAATTACATACCAGCAGTATACCGTTTGCTATATAATGAGGTCCTATGACTGATGTAAGCATATACAGTGGCATAAGTCAAATCCTTTTGTTGGGGCTATACACTGGGGTAACTAGCATAGAAGGCTTGAAAGATGTCTGAAAGGAGCCTGATATAAACAAGCAGAAGTTAATAAGACATCAGAGGTCAGTACTGTGACTAAAAGGCCACTTTTCATTAGTAGGACATCACGCAGATGCAGACATGAAAACAGGGTCGGCGTCAGTACCCGGCGCACCCGGTCAAGTGCCGGGGCCCTGAGCAGGCGGGGGGGCCCACTCAAAGTCAGAGACACCGGCATGCTATGGGGGACCGGTGCCTGCGCCAGTACCGGGGCCGGTGCCTCGAGCAGAGCAGCGGCCAGTGAGGAGAGGTATTTCATTTTTAATTTTGTTTGTTTGGTGCACTATATGGAGACCATCATATGGGGCCCATCATACACTGGAGTATCATATATGGGGCCCATCATACACTGGAGCATCATATATGGCGTCCATCATACACTGGCGCATCATATATGGAGCATTACATGGGGCCTATCACACACTGGAGCATCATATATGGGGCCCATTATATATGGAGCATTATATGGGGCCCATAATATACTGGAGCATCTTATATAGGTCCATTATATATGAAGCATTATATGGGGCCCATCATGCACTGAACCATCATATATGGGGCCGATTATATATGGAACATCATATGGGGCCTATTATATATGGAGCACCATTAGGGGCATATTATATATGGAGCATCTTATAGGGTCCATTATATATGGAGCATTATATGGGGCCCATTATATATGGAGCATTATATGGGGCTCATTATTCTGTATGGAGATCTTTGTGGTGACCATAATACTGTATGGAGCAATATATAGGGCTCATTATTCTGTATGGAGCACTATGGGGTGCCCATAATACTGTATGGAGCAATATATGGAGCTCATTATTCTGTATGGAGCCCTATGTGGTGCCCATAATACTGAATGGAGGAATATACTGTTTGTCTTTTGAGCTATTGTAGAATTTACAATAGATATCACTCATGTAATGTATGAAGTAAGGGAAATGTATGGCATTGTACTATACCTATATTTATCTGCCGTATCGGAGCATCATGAATAGTGGTATGTGTTAAAGGGGCCCATTGAGACTCTTTCAGCTGGGGCCCATGAAAAACTGGAGCCGACCTTGCATGAAAACATCTATAAGCAGCCAAAGCTGAACATATAGATAAAACACAGTTTCTTTTGCATAATTCATTTGAAAATGATAAGACTGTTCATTGACATCTGCTGTTTGGCAGTTAAATTTTTTTATGTGAGCAAATGAGAATGTTCTGACTTTAGTGCGGTCAGCTCTCCATACCAGTCCAGGCACAGGCTGCTTATATCCTAGGAGTGACTGTGTTAGTCTTGTCTGGAACTAGAAAATCATAAATAAGGAGAGTTAAACATAAAGTAAAAGTAATATATTGCATGACTACTTTATTCATGCTAACACTTTTTATTAAGCATGTAATAAAGCCTGCAATTTTTTATTTAGTGCAGGAGTGATACTGGTTCTAAGAGACTTAACTTATTATGAAGATTTTTAAGTATACACCAAAACACCAATAGATCAAATATAATCATATACAGGTGGTTCTCATAAAATTAGAATATAATCAAAAAGTGAATTTATTTCAGTTCTTTAATACAAAAAGTGAAACTCATATATTATATAGAGTCATTACAAACAGAGTGATCTATTTCAAGTGTTTATTTCTGTTAATGTTGATGATTATGGCTTACAGCCAATGAAAACCCAAAAGTCATTATCTCGGTAAATTAGAATACCTTAGAACACCAGCTAGAAAAATGATTTTAAAATCCGAAATGTTGGCCTACTGAAATGTATGTTCAATAAATGCACTTAATACTTGTTTGGGGCTCTTTTTGCATCAATTACTGTATCAATGCGGCGTGGCATGGAGGCGATCAGCCTGTGGCACTGCTGAGGTGTTATGGAAGCCCAGGTTGCTTTGATAGCAACCTTCAGCTTGTCTGCATTGTTGGGCCTGGTGTCTCTCATCTTCCTCTTGACAATACCCCATAGATTCTCTATGGGGTTAAGGTCAGGCGAGTTTGCTGGACAATCAAGCACAGTGATACTGTTGTTTTAAAACCAGGTATTGGTACTTTTGGCAGTGTGGACAGGTGCCAAGTCCTGCTGGAGAATTAAATTTTCATCTCCAAAAAGCTTGTCGGCAGAGGGAAGCATGAAGTGCTGACTTTGATCTTGATAAAGCACAGTGGATCTACACCAGAATATGACATGGCTCCCAAAACCATCACTGATTGTGAAAACTTCACACTAGACCTCAAGCAGCTTAGATCGTGTGCCTCTCCACTCTTCCTCCAGACTCTGGGACCTTGATTTCCAAATGAAATGCAAAATTTACTTTCATCTGAAAACAACACCTTGGACCACTGAGCAACAGTCCAGTTTCTTTTGTCCTTGGCCCAGGTAAGATGCTTCTGACGTTGTCTATTTGTCATGAGTAGCTTGACACAAGAAATGCGACACTCGTAGCCCATGTCCTGGGTACGTCTGTATGTGGTGGCTCTTGAAGCAATGACTCCAGCAGCAGTCCACTCCTTGTGAATCTCCTCCAAATTTTTGAATGGCCTTTTCTTAACAATCCTTTCAAGGCTGCGGTTATCTTGGTTGCTTGTGCACCTTTTTCTACCATATTTTTCAATTCCACTCAACTTTCCATTAATATGCTTGGATACAGCACTCTGTCAACAGCCAGCTTCTTTAGCAATGACCTTTTGTGGCTTACCCTCCTTGTGGAGTGTGTCAATGACTGCCTTATGGACCTTTGCAGGTTTTTTTTGCTAATTATTCTAATTTACTGAGATAATGACTTTTGTGTTTTCATTGGCTGAGTGACCAACTGCCCCTTAAGTCACCTGTGTGTCATTTATTCTCAGCATCAGTATGGCTGTTTTGTGAAGGCTTTTGAGATCACTAGGGATCAATAGCTTCATGAATACAAAGGAACACACCAGACATGTCAGGGATAAAGTTGAGAAGAGAAGTAAACCAGGGTTAGGTTATAAAAATATAGCCCAAGCTCTGAACTTCTCATGGAGCACTGTTCAATCCATCATCCAAAAATGGAAGGCGTATGGTGCAACTACAAACCTACCAAACATGGCCGTCTACCTAAACTGACATCCCAAGAAAGGAGAGCTCCAATTAGAGAAGCAGTCAAGAGGTTCATTGTAACCCTGGCGGTGCTGCAGAGATCCACAACTCAGGTGGGGGAATCTGTCCACAAGACAACTATTAGTTGCATATTCCACAAATATGGCCTTTATGAACGAGTGGCAAGAAGAAAGCCATTTTTGAAAGCAAGCCATAAAAAAATCTGTTTGCAGTTTGCAAAAACACATGTAGAGGACACAGCTAGCATGTGGAAGAAGGTGCTCTGGTAAGATGCGACCGAAGTAGAACTTTTGGTGCTAAATACAAAATGCTATGTGTGGTGGGAAACTAACACTACACATCACTCTGAATACACCATCTCCACCTTCAAACAGGTTGGTGGAAGCATCATGCTGTGGAGATAATTTTCTTCAGAAGGGGCAGGGAAGCTGGTCAGAGTTGATAGGAAGATGGATGTAGATAAATACAGGACAATGCTGGAGCCTGTTAGAGGATGCTACTGGGGCGCAGGGTCACATTTCAGCAGGACAATGACACAAAATATATTGCCATAGCTATAATGCAATGGTTTAGATCAAATCATATTCATCGGTTTGAATGGCCCAGTCACAGTCCAGATCTAAATCTCATTGAGAATCTGTGGCTAGATTTGAAAATTGCGGTTCACAGACGCTCTCCATCTAATCTCAATGAGCTAGATCTTCAGATTTTGTATTAGTCCTAGCCTGATGAAGAGACCTGAGTAGTCTGGAAAGCTTGCAATTTGTTACCATCTTTTCAGTTAGCCATTAAAAGGTATCAACCACTGAGGACTCTCAATTCTAAATATTTTTCTGAGCTAGATCTAGTTTGCAAAGAAGAATGGGCAAAAAAGACAGCCTCCAGATGTGCAAAGCTGGAAGAGACATACTTCAAAAGACTTGCAGTAGTAATTGCAGTGAAAGATAGTCCTACAAAGTATTGACTCAGGGAGGCTGAATACAAATGCACAATACACTTTTCAGGTTATACTTGCTATTTTGTGTTGGTATATTACATAAAATCCCATCAAAATACATTTATGTTTGTGGGTGTAACGTGAAAAAATGTAGAACACTTCACTGAGTATGTATACTTTGTCAAGGCACTGTATTTTTCATCAGGATTTCTGATGTGATTTTACCACACCTTTTTCGCAAATATCTTGATCGATAAATAGCAGGGAAAATTTTGTTGCAGCCTTTCCACTCCAGGTCTGCAGTGCAAATGTTCAGTGGGAACAAACTAACAAGACCGAATATCAGCAGCAGACTACTCTGTTATGGACATTAGGGTGCAAACTCTGATGTAATGGAACCTAGCGCAAGTGTGAACTGTGCCTTATAATGCTAGCCCATAGCAGAAAAGTGTAAAAGCTATAATAAAATGTATATTGGTACTGTGCATAATCATTACTTACACTGAGTATCAATTCATGAGGCCTATGGTGTACCACTGGGTGTGCTTGTGAGGTTTAATAAAATATCCACAGCTGCTTTATAAGTATGGAATCAGGAAGAAGCTATATGATATTGTATTTCATATTTAGTTTTTGATTATTCTACTACCAAAAACAGCAGCAACTTCCAAAGAAAATAAGAAATAGGAATGTTTGCTACAGGAATCACAACCACTTTACCTTTCACATGTCTCATTTCCACTCTAAGCTCAATTCCTGCTTTTTCCACCTTGGTTGTATGTATCATTATTAGTGTGAAGGTGAGATGTTTCCATGCCACGTTCCTCACGACCTCTTAACAGTTTTCTCTCTTCAACCCACCACACAAACACTTTGTAAAGCTGAACTGTGCAGGGGGCCTCAACCCTTGTGACTGCAAACGGGTGTCTGCCAGCTTTATATTTCAGTACAGTCATGGACAAAAGTTTTGAGAATGACAGAAATATTAATTTCTACAAAGTCTACTGCTTCACTTTTTCTAATGGCAATTTGCATATACTCCAGAATATTATAAAGAGTGATCAGCTTAACAGCAATTACTTGCAAAGTCAATATTTGGCTAGAAAATGAACTTTATCCCCCAAAACACATTTCAACATCATTGCAGCCCTGCCTTAAAAGGACCAGCTAACCTCTTTTCAGTGATTGCTCCATTAACACAGGTGTGGGTGTTGATGAGGACATGGCTGGAGATCAATCTGGCATGATTAAGTAAGAATGACACCACTGGACACTTTAAAAGGAGGCTGGTGCTTGGCATCATTGTTTCTCTTCTGTTAACCATGGTTATCTCTAAAGAAACACATGCAGTCATCATTGCAATGCACAAAAATGGCCTAACAGGGAAGAGTATCGCAGCTAGAAAGATTGCACCTCAGTCAACAATCTATCGCCTCATCAAGAACTTCAAGGAGAGAGGTTCCATTGTTGCCAAAAAGGCTCCAGGGCGCACAAGAAAGACCAGCAAGCGCCAGGACCGTCTCTTAAAAGTGTTTCAGCTGCGGGATCGGGCTACCAGCAGTGCAGAGCTTGCTCAGGAATGGCAGCAGGCAGGTGTGAGTGCATCTGCACGCACTGTGAGGCGGAGACTCTTGGAGCAAGGCCTGGTCTCAAGGAGGGCAGCAAAGAAGCCACTTCTCTCCAGAAAAAACATCATGGACAGACTGATATTCTGCAAAAGGTACAGGCAGTGGACTGCTGAGGACTGGGGTAAAGTTATTTTCTCTGATGAATCCCCTTTTCGATTGTTTGGGACATCAGGAAAACGCCTCATTCGGAGAAGACAAGGTGAGCGCTACCACCAGTCTTGTCTCATGCCAACTGTTAAGCATCCTGAAACCATTCATGTGTGGGGTTGCTTCTCAGCCAAGGGAATCGGCTCTCTCAGTCTTGCCTAAAAACACAGCCATGAATAAAGAATGGTACCAGAATGTCCTCCAAGAGCAACTTCTCCCAACCCTCCAAGAGCAGTTTGGCGATCAACAATGCCTTTTCCAGCATGATGGAGCACCTTGCCATAAAGCAAAGGTGATAACTAAATGGCTCAGGGAACAAAACATAGAGATTTTGGGTCCATAGCCTGGAAACTCCCCAGATCTTAATCCCATTGAGAACTTGTGGTCAATCATCAAGAGACGGGTGGACAAACAAAAACCTAAAAATTCTGACAAAATGAAAGCATTGATTGTGCAAGAATGGACTGCTATCAGTCAGGATTTGGTCCAGAAGTTGATTGAGAGCATGCCAGGGAGAATTGCAGAGGTCCTGAAGAAGAAGGTCAACACTGCAAATATTGACTTGCTGCATTAACTCATTCTAACTGTCAATATAAGCTTTTGTTACTCATATGTTTGCACTTATATTTCTGTCTGTGATAAAAACATCTGTCAAACACACATAAAAACCAGAGGGCAGCAGATCATGTGAAAATATAATATTTGTGTCATTCTCAAAACTTTTGGCTATGACTGTACACAACACTGCATAGAATGGCCATGGCTAGAACTCAAAAAGTCTACTAAACGAACTGTGCATGCCAAGTGTGTCATAGTCACAACTTTATGATGTCTTCATCAGAGATGGCTTTTAGGTTGTTAGAAATTCACATTTGTATGTGGACCTTAGCCAATTGAAGGATTACAGCTCATTTCAACATCTCCCAGTTAAAAGTGACAGCATCCCTCTTGGTTTTAGAGGGAAGCTACCATTAGAAAGTGACTTATTGCTTTAATCAATTTTTTATGTTAAATGTATTAAAAAAAGCAATTTTTACATCCCGCAATCTGTATTTACAACAAAAAATATAAATCTTGCATTATTAACATTAGCCACTGGGGCTTTTTTGGGCTCCAACTTCCTGACGTTTCAGGAAACAACACACGTACAGAGCCACAATGGTGTCAGACCTGGCCTCTATTTTTTGTATCGAAGTGTCTAATGATCCTGTGTATAGGTCATTGTGAAGGAAGTGAGATCAGGGGGCTCTGATATCACTAGACCAAAAACATATAGACCTCTAAAATATAACTTTCAATTATGAAGTTAAAACAGAAGATCTCACAAGATCTCTCAGATATTTACATGCACAAAAATTAAAACAAGAAGAGATGAGAACAATAAGGGTCTTCTTAATCATGGAGAAGTTAGATCACAATGTGTATGGACTAATAATCCCTAGAAATTCCCTGATATAATCCCTGCCTATCAGTGGAGGTTGGCACCCTTTGTTTCCACGGTATAGTGCCCCCACTCATCGGCGGCTCTCCTTTAAAACCCTAATACACCCCTAAAAGAAAGTGTAGTACAGGTGTCATCCCAAATACCACCCTGATTACGTGTAAGAAGTGTATGGCAATTCACCTTCTGTGTTAACCATAGTGAGAAAGCATGGGTTACTATACCATATATAATTGACAATCTTATGAAGGAAGGAAGGGGTGATATAAATGATTTAAAAATCTCATAGTTCACTTTTATTTTATTTCGTATCACTATACATCTCTCACACACAGGTTACGTGATAAGAAGTTATTAGAACTTAAAATATTTATATTGCCATACACTTCTTACATGTAATCAAGGTGGTATTTGGGGTGACACCTGTACTACACTTTATGTTAGGGGGGTATTAGGGTCTTAAGGGAGAGCCACCGACGAGTGGGGGCGTTATAACGTGGAAAAATAAGGTTGCCAACCTCCACTGATAGTCAAGGAGTATACAAGGGAATGTTTAGGGCTAATTAGTCCATAGACATTGTGATCTAACTTCTCCCTAAGACCCTTATTGTTCCCATCTCCTCTTTTTTTAATTTTTGTACATGTATATATCTGACTAAACATAGACTTACGAGGTCTTCTGTTTTAACTTTATAATTAAAAGTTATATGTTTTTTTACTGAGACTTGATAAACTTTTTTGGTGGAGCTGTGATATTGCCTATTGTGATTGGTGGATCTCCTGTGTAACTGTGTATAGAGGTGTTACCTGTCCGTGAAATCCAGCCTCTAATGATAAGGAAACTGCTGTAAACTCTTCCTGAAAAAACAGGACAGTGTGAAAAATGTAAGATTACTATTTTAGTTTTTTTTTTTTTTTAATAAAGATTGTGACATGAAAAAAACATTGACAAAAAGTTTTTTAAAAAACGTAAGACAAAAACATGATTTAAACAATAGGTCATTTTTCTGATGATACTGCTCTGTAGTACTGCTAGCAAGTGTAATGAACTGAAACAGTTGCAATTCTCACACCATAGAAAAGGAGGTGCGTTACTAGCTCCATATGCTGCAACCAGGGTGCGATCGCCATTGCATAGGTTATTATCTTTATTTATGTTGCTTTTTTGCATTTTTATCCTATATTATTTCAACAACCAGATAGGCATGTCTGGTTGGGTAATTGGGCTATGAATTGCTGAGAGTAAGGTTCTAATTTAGTGCTTTGGGCATGACCAACTGTTGCTACAGGTTGTCAGCAACCACACATAAGCAGCATAAGTGTAGGGTCACACAAGCGTAGATGCTCTCCTCTGAATCTTTTAAGTCACTCCGATCAAACTCTCATCCAAGTTTGAGCCGAGTGTCAGCTTAGCGTGATCACATTCTCTCGGATGAAAGAACTGTAGCAGAAATGAGAAGATCGAGAACAAGATTTCTCAATGTTCTCAATTGTGTCAGTTTGGGGAAATCAGACAGCACTCAGATGTCATACGAGTGCAGCCTAATGATTTCCATAGACTTGAATAGGTGAATGACATCTGATTTGAGCTACAAATCGCAGCATGCTGCGATTTTGTTTCAGCATTGGCCAATTGAATAACATTGGTCCGAGTACTCTCTGATAAAACATCAGACAGCTCTTGTCCAATGCATACGGTCGTGTCTGTGAGCCCTCAGTCATTCCCTGACCTTTTGCAATAACCTGCATTATCTTTGAGCTCTTGCTGAGCAACACTGCTGACAAGTGACACCAAAGAATCTCAGGACTCCTATGGACATCGGCAGAGATGGATTCAGTAAAAGGTATGGCGGCACATATGCACATGCGCCTCATCACCACTTTTAGTCCAGGCTGTCAAGAAAGACAGCAGCTCGGAACCAGCACTCATGTATTGACTTTTTTGTCTTCTCGTCCGAGTTTTTCTATAGGACAACAGTAATGAGCATCTTATGTCTTAAAGAACCCCCAAAGGACCAATGAGTAATTCATTCTGTTCCCTGCTGAAATATTCATGCACAGCATTACTATTTTGTATCAATACAAAACATAAAGAAAAAAAATCCTCTTTTTCTGTGTACTATATCAAAGCGTTGAATTATGTCTGATGGAACAAACTATATGGAATAGATTATATATACAGGCTAAAAGACTGTGACATATTCAGCAAAACCCAACATATGTTACAATGTCACCAGTGATGTAAATATTATTGATAGGAGTTAGCATTTTAGGAGAAAAGTGTTATGATGAACCTCTAGGTTATGGTGTACTACACAGCTGCAGACACTTGTCACCTTTCATGCAGATCACCAGTGAAGTCACACAAATATTGTGTGGCTACCCAATGTTTCCTCTGACTGTCAGATGAAAGTGGTGGCATCTACAAGTACATATCATTGTCCTAGGTCTCCAGTTATCAGGGTCTTAACGCAGATCACCGGTGAGTAATGGCAGCACTGACAAGGTGCAGTCTGTCATGATCACAGACAAAGAAGGCTCATTACAGACAATGATCAATATCAGTCTGACCATGGCCGCCCATTACAGCCCCTGTCTCTGGGAAGTTGCATGCATTTTGGGAAGGCTAGATGTCACCGTCTGCCACCTCCGGTCTTCTTCTATACCTGGTCATGTGATCACTGCTGCAGTTTACATATCAGTATTCAGTATGCAGCGCTCATGTGGTTCCCTACCTGCCCGCAGATGAAAGTGTGAACATGATGCAGGAGCAGTCACAATATGTAGCATGAACAGATCACACGCTAACCTGTAGATTCTCAACACTGCCATCAATGCGTCAAGATGGAACACATTATAGAGCAGGGTTATGGGGCAGGGTGAAGACGCTACGGGGGTCACGATACACAAAGGCCATACGCATGAAAGGGATACATATCATGAGCCTGTGAGTCACTGCTGGGTGTTCAAGAAGGGGTCATTGTGTTTTAAGGCCCTGCAAAAATGAGGAGATGTGATTCATTTTTCTGGCTCTATGTAAGGGATCAATGAAATTGAGCAAGTCTGTACTATTGATAGGAAGCTACTGTGAGACCAATTATACAGGCGTCTTACAAGCTATGGGGGATTAGGAGGAGGAAGAAGGTGAGGGGCATTCATTATTAACAGTTTCATCTGGATACAACGTGGCCTCCCACAGTTAGCACCAGATTAATTTATCACATACTCTATGCCATCCTCGGGTTTTGTCAATATAGACAAAAGGCAGCATTTGCTCAAGAAACTTTCAAGTTTACTATGTATCTACTCCTTTCCTAGGCCATATGTAAGGACAGGGGATGCTAGGGGTAAAGTTCAGGGATGGATTAGGCAACAGGAAAGTGTCCAAGATGAAAATGTCAGGGAGGCTTGAGTGTGCCAGGATGCACCGACAGTATCATGTCAGCCATTGTAAAAATGGTACAACAGGGATATCTGTAATAAATAAGGGAAGATGTATGGCACAAGTAACATATGTATACATATATACAAAAAACAACAAACACATACAACATACACAAATAGCAGAGGTGCAGTGTCTGCACAGAACAATAGAGACATGCACATGTGTGTGTAACAAGACACACAAATATATATGTAAATATGCTTATATATACACATAATACATAGATAGCCAAGGTGCAATGTTTGCATACAGGACAGTAGATTATAATATATTATAATAATTGTATTTGTAGGGCGCCAACATATTCCACAGCAGTTTGCAATTAATATACACATATATACATATACACATTGTATATACATACACATATACAGTATACACAAACATCCATACAGTATATAGACATATTACACACACATACAGTATATACATAGACATACACACTATATATACAGAGACATATTACACATGCACACACACAGTATATACATAGATATACACACATTTAGTTTAATTATATATACATAGACATAAATACATACATACAGTATATATACATAGACATATTACACATGTACACACACATACATATAGTATACTTACATAGACATACAGTATATACACATACACACAGTATAAATAGACATATATACACATACAGTATATATACATAGACATATTACACATATATATATATAGTATAAATACACACTTATAGTACACATACATATATATACACACACATACAGTATATATACATAGACATATTACACATGCACACACACATAGACATATATACACATACACATAGTATATATACATAGACATATTACACATACACACATAGACATATATACACACAGTATATATACATAGACATATTACACATACACACACATAGACATATATACACACAGTATATATACATAGACATATTACACATACACACATAGACATATATGCACACAGTATATATACATAGACATATTACACATACACACATAGACATATATACACACAGTATATATACATAGACATATTACACATACACATACACACATAGACATATATACACACAGTATATATATACATAGAAATATTACACATACACATACACACATAGACATATATACACACAGTATATATATACATAGAAATATTACACATACACAAAGACATATATACACATACACACACAGTATATATACATACATATATACATATATCCGCACATGTACACACAGTATGTATACATAGACATATTACACATACATGTAGTATCCAGACACACACATAGTACACATACATATATACACACACATACAGTATTTATACATAGACATATATACACATACACACAGTATATATACATAGACATATTACACATACATGTAGTATCCATACACACACATAGTACACACACAGTATATATATACATAGACATATCACACAGACATATATACACATACACACACAGTATATATATATATATACATACATATATACACATATCCGCACACGTACACACAGTATATATACATAGACGTATTACACATACATGTATTATCTATACACACACATAGTACACACATACAGTATATATACATAGACATATTACACATACATGTAGTATCCATACACACACATAGTACACATACATATATATACACACACACACACAGTATATATATATAGACATATTACACATGCACACACACACATTAATAACAGAGGCGCAGTGTTCGCAGACAGTCTTGGCATTTTCTTACCAGCTGGCGCAGAGTCTTGGTGCCAGGGAGGCGTGGAGAAGAACTGGCTGAAGGAGAAGGCAAGCAGCAGACCCAACTTTGCCTGTCTCCCTCCCTGTCCCCAGCGACCAGACCAGAGGCTGCTGTGGGCATGGAGCAGGGCTGCAGCATGGAGCAGGGCAGCACCCGGGCAGCGAGAGACGCAGGAAGGAGCGGGGCACAAGCAGCTCTTCTTAATCTTGAGGGTCTGGAGAGACACTGAGCAGCGCCTGCAAGATTGGTTGCTAAAAGCGTCTCCATAGCAACCGCGCTGACCCACTTCTGCAGTAGCCAAATGCTGGGATGGAGATGCCTCATTAACCGCCTCATTGCTGTATCAAGCCTTATACAGGCTGCTTAGCCAGGGAGAGAGGGGTTAATAAAGTTTACCGGTAGAATTTATGAAGAGCTTTACCCTAAATTCAGCATTCTCATAGGGGCATGGTGCCACCCTGATGGAGTTGACTTCTAAGTCACTGGTTTCTTATTTACTAGAATATATTATTGATTATTGATGCATCAATAACTATGTAGACCTTTGTTTAAAGCAGGGGGTCTCAGACTCGGCAGAGTAAATGGGCCGCACATAAAAGAAAATTTATGCTGGGGGCTGCATTCCTTTCAAACTTAAAGGGAATCTGTCACCCCAAAATTGCCATATCAGAAAAA
>VIAB01006084.1:0-10709 GCA_009801035.1 Oophaga pumilio
GACAAAAGAACATCCTTATATAAAATGACTATCAGTACAGTATAACCGTAATGAGGTTGTAAAAAGAAAACCCCAAAAAACACTGGAAATACGGCACGCGTTCAGTGACTGCTCTGTGTATAGAGAGCGGCGGCTGTAACCGCGCCCCCTATTGCTGAGCGAGTGTCAGTGCGGGGGGCACTTTATCGCCACCATTTTATATGCACAGATCGGTGACTGAAACCGCATCGGCGCCGTCCTGTGGCTAAACTCCAACTGTTCTCTTACTGTAGTGGAACTTTTATCTGTCATGTGAATGCTTTTAATCAGGATGTACAATAAAATCCACATTAATGACAATAAATGTGTCGGGATGTTACACTTACACATCAGTTGTTTTATGTAGATAAAGACAGAAAATGGAAAGTCTGATTGGGGAATAAAATAAGCCGTCCGCCATGTATTGTTCCTCTGTTACTGTGTGACACTAATAATTTGTGGTTTTTGCAGATCGGTGAGAAATCTGCTCCTAAGAAAGGGTCACATTTCACTCTCGAATCGAATAAAAGCAAAACCTCAAACGCTGGATCCCATCCCCATAGATTGGGTGCAGGAAAGATGCCCACCGAGCAGTCAGCCAACAGGTCTGTGAATACAGCCTCATCCAGAAAGCCTCTACCACCGAAAACCACTGTGCCAAGGGTGATCCCTAACCAGCGGCACCAGACGGCAAAGACGTTACACCCGTCATCCGTCCCCAGCTCCCGCGCTAAGAAGGAAGATGGCTCTGAGGTCACATTAACCGTGATATTGACTAAAAAACAAGATGGGGAGAAACCTGAAATCTCTGTGATGGACAAGACGTCTCCGGCCATGAGAGGTCGGCATGCACCAGGCCTAGGCACAGGTAACCCCTCCAAGAGGTGCAAGCAGAGGATCGCTCCGGCCAAGCAACAGGCTGTAACTAAAACCATAACGCAGGCCACCGCCAAGGCAAAAAGCCTCCCTCGTGACTGTAGGACTGGTAAGCCAGTGGCCAGCGGTGGCCACATCCGCATAGTTTCTAGATTAAGCCTGTCTGGAGCTAAAAGTCAAAGCACAAATGAAAGAAGTTTCCTGATTAAGTCTTCACGGAAAGACGGCACAAAGCAACCACCAAATGTGAGCAAGGAGCGGCCGGAGGGTAAGCTGCAGACAATCGCTCATTCTACCAAGCCCAACACAACCAAACCAGTGACCGTGGCTCCTAAGAAATGGACTATGGCTCCGGTGCCTGCTCCTAAGACGAGACCAGCCATTGTGGATTACTCTTTAAAGAGACTGTCCAATACTCAGAAGACTCAGCCTCTGAATAGGCAGGTAGGACCTCGGAGAAGCACGGTGACCACCGGAAGCAGCAAGGCGGTAGAAGGATCCAAGGGTCTGTACAGTAAACGGGAAGGAGTGAAAGAGATCAAGCAGCAAGGTGTGACCGGTGCATCTAAGGAAACCACCGCTAAGCCATCCAACCTGACCGCCCCTGACGCCAGCAGCAGACCGCAGACCCCCAGAATGACTGCAGAAGACCGCAAGTATGTGACACTCCCTTATATTGTCCGAACACATGTAGACCTGACATGTTATCACAGTAAGCAATGTTATCATGGGCTTCACGGGGGCTGGGCTATGAGGATCCGTTAGGAAATATGGTGGTCCGTTAATTTGGAGCCTTTTCTGTGACGCAACATGGGAACTGCTGTCAGGCAGCGGCTGTCACATGCCGACTAGACTCTCCTCTGCTGCTCAGTGTTTTAGTGGATGAGAGTCTTGTTGCTGTGTCCCTGAACCTCCTTGCCTGTCTTCTGTGTAGCTTGGCTGAAGCGATCACGTCCCATATGCTCCATGTGACCGCTGCAGCCAATCATTGAGCTCAGCGATCTTGTGCCACATACCGCTAGGGGCTAGACATTGGTACGGCAGGGACATGTTATAGCTCTGAAAACCAGTACCGGTGGAGAGATGGTGCTGAAGTGGCGCGGGGGTGGGGGGGCTTCAGTAAGTAATGCTTGCATTACCTGCCCGTGATTTGATTCACCTGAAGATGTACAACCCCTTTAATAGTGATGAGCGAGTGTACTTGTTGCAGGGTGATCTCCCGAGTATTTGGAAGTGCTCGGAGATTTAGTTTCTGTTGCCGTAGCTGCATGATTTGCGGCTGTTTGACAGCCTGAATACATACAATACAAGCAGGCAATCCTCACATGTATTCAGGCTGTCAAGTAGCCGCAATTCATGCAGCTACGGCAACAGAAACTAAATCTCCGAGCACTTCCAAATACTCAGAGATCACCCGAGCAACGAGCATACTCGCTCGTCACTAGTAATGAACAGACACATATTAGGCATCATCATAATCCTGTGCAATAGTGACGTCACTTCTGGATAAATAATAATTTTGGCTTATAGGGGATTTCCACATTGTGGGGGGGCCACGCACTTGGTGTTGTTCAGACATGCGCAGATACCTGCCGGCCGCGCACAAGATCCAGGTAGCAACGGCTGAGGGTTTGCATTGCACACCAAGAACTGGATTTTAAAGGGAATCAGACGGTAGATTATTCATAATGTCCACACTACGGTCGGCATGAATCGGACACTGGCAGCTTTATGTTTTACTTTGAAATGCTGTGACGTCTCACAGAAAACCCTACATTAAGAATCCGGTTGGGGGTGATGTATCTAGTCTAAGGCCGGTACTTGGCGGTTTGTAATCACCACCACCGTAGTCCCCTAGACTGGCAGGTCTGTCCCAATTTCTGCTTAGTCCCCTGCTGACTTTTCAAAGAATGTTTTCTCTGAAAAGCCGCAATGTCCTGCTGCAAAAATGTAGCCGGTCTCTAATTCATGCCGCCTGTGGTCCGGACAGCAGGAATGCATTGTCAAGTTCCCTTTAACATTCAGTTCTTGGTATAATGCAAAGGGTGAAATCTGCAGCACAATCCATATGGGAATACAATTGGGTTTTGCGGCGTTTCCTTAAGGCTATGTTCACACATTGCGTTTTTGCAGCGTTATTTTTTCAGCGTTTTTTTTTTAAGGTTTTGCAACTTTTTTTTACGCAGGTATCGGATTTTGCTGCATTTTTTTGTGCTAAAACCTGATGAAGTTGAATCAGATTATTTTTTTTTTCACGCACTAAACTTTATCCGTATGCACAAGAGACAAATGTACCCTGACAGCAACGCTGTAAAAAACACACCAAAACTAAACAAAGTTTGGATTAAAAAAAAAAACGCTGCAAAAACGCAACATGTGATCGTAGTCTAAGGAGAGGTTTTCCAGTTTCGGAAAACCCCTTTCCCCTCCCACGTTTTTTTTTAAAGAAAACAAACCGTGATTTACTCACCCTCCTTGGGTCTAGCTCCAAGTCTCCACCACTGCTTTCAGTGTCTGCTGCCACTAATCGATCTCGGCGGCTCTACCGAAGTAAACGACACATCCCACTCAGAGCGGCTGAGCTCACTAATTGGCAGCAGCGCTGTCAACAGTAACGAGCGGTGCTTGAGTGTCAGCGCCAGGACCTGGGGAGAGTGAATAAACCACATGTCTTTGTTCGGATGTGCGGCTATACGAGACAATGAGAAGGTGATTTCGCACCCCAATGTACAGATTCCTCGTAACATTATTGTCTTCTCTTTATAAGGCAGAAGTTACAAGAGTGGCAAACTTCTAAGGGGAAGTCGTACAAGAGGCCGCCCATGGTGTTGCCACCGAAGAGGCCGCCCACCGCGAAAAAGCAAAACCCTTGTAACCGTTCTCTGTGGGAGGGCATCGAGGAAGAGGAGGAGCTGCTGGTGCTGTCACAGAAAATCAGCCAGACGCTTAGCGAGTGTCTGCAACTCATCGAGCAGGTAGAGGTGGTCCGCCAGTCCTCGCGCTAAGAGAAGACCTCATCGCATATGATATAATGGGCTGGCCATATTCTTTTCTGATAATTGGCCTTTTCTACGGTTTCATATTCCCGCGCACGGTGCAGGGAGGCTGTAAACCTGTATATTATCTAGATTCACCGATGCTTCCTTACATTGCAGGGAATTCCAGGAGACGATATTCGCGCAGCCTTGGACAAGGTCCCGGAAGCCAAGAAGTTTGCCAAGTACTGGGTGTGTGAGGCCCGGCTGCTGGAGAGGGAAGGCGTCTATGACGTGATCGACGTGTACAAACAAGGGGTGCAGTTTGGGGCCACAGTAAGTTTCGGCCACTATAGGGCACTGCACGGCATTAAAGCGCTACATTTAAAGATCTGAACCCGTCAGGACCGGGCTGTTTTTCATCTTTGTATTTTTGTTTTTTTTCTCTTCTTCCAAGAGCCATAATGTTTTTTTTTTTTTTTTTTTTTTCTTTTTGTCGCTGTAGCAGTATGAGGTCTTGCTTTTTGTGGGACAAGTTGTAGTCCTGAATGTCAGCATTCACTTTACTATACAATGTACCGGAAACCAGGGAAAAAAAATATTTTCAGCGGTTACCTTCAGTAACAGACTAGTAAAGCGCACAGCTTTTCTCCTTCTTTCACTGTGAGATTGGACGTAGAAGGGTTTTTGGATTCTGTTTTGCATGCCAGGATCCCACAACCCAGAACCTCAAGCCTGAGTTTGGTGGAAAGTCGGACCTGTTCAGGGGGCATTAGGAGCACTTTACTTTGGGCAGCACCGGATCGGCGATTACATAACCTCTTATTAAATTAAAAAGGCAGACCAAGATTGGTGATGGCTACTCTCCATCATAACCGCACTTTCAGAAAACAGATGTGACATGTCAAAAGTTCTAATCAGTAGAGGTCCAGGACCTGAGACCCCGACACAAAGGTGTGGAAGTGACCAGCAAGCCCTTCTCTCCTCGAGTAGAAGAGGTTAACTGAAGATTGGCTCCTACACTTTGTATGAGGCCATCCTTGGCCTACCCACCTTCTCGCACTCAGCTGTCTGTTTCTGCCTCCTTATTTCATTCGTTAGTGAGGGTCTCAGCAGATGGACCCCCACCGATTAAAACATCTAGCATGTCAAGATATCTTTTTAATAGTGATGAGTGAATGTGCTCGGATAAGGTGTTATCTCAGCATGCTCGGGTGCTATCCGAGTGACTGTCGTGCTCGAAAAATATGTTCAAGTCCCCGTGGCTGCATCTCTCACGGCTATTAGACAGCCGCAACACCTGCAGGGATTGCTTAATAAGCAGGTACGGTAATCCCTGCGTGTGTTGCAGCTGTCTTAGCAGCCGGGAGACTTGAACGTAGTATTCGAGCACGACAGTCACTCGCATAGCACCCCAGCATTCTCTTATAACACCGTATCTGAGCACATTTGCTCATCACTATATTTTTTTTTAAGTGTAGCTGCTCTTTTTGAGAAACCTCAAATTCCAGATTAGTTAGGAGAACGGTAAATCGACAGTTGGAAAGCCATCAAGGACATCGACTACTCCTCTATCTGTCACTCATTGTGATCAGCAGGTTTTCTTGTTCTAAAGGAGTTTATCTCGTAAAGTGATGGTATATGGCTAAGATATGACATCCCTTTATGACTCGATGTGGTCAGACCTCTAGGACCCTTAGTGATCCTAAGAATGAAGGGGCACGGTACTGGTGTGGTGCTGTAGACCCTTCCAATTTTTTCCACTACAAGTGATTCTTCAGACTACATCAATCCCCTTCATTGAGCTGCATTTCTCTACACAGCCAGAAGGAGTTGTGTGGGGACAGAAGGCAGTGCTACACCAGCTCTGCAGTCCCTTCATTTTCAGGAATGGGGTCCCACAGTCCTCTAGTGATGCTTTGTACCCACAATTAGAATACCCCTTTAAGCACAGGTGCAGTAATCTATTACCCCTCTGTCTATTTCCCAGCCGATCGATGAGCTGAGAGAAGTTGTGTTTGACATCATGAAGAACACGAACAAGAAGACGAAAGGTGATTGATGTTCCCATATTGTTGTTCTACACAGAGGTGGGGGGGAGACACCGTCATATAATGCTCAGGACTTGTCTTCCTTAGTGGTCACATTTGGACCTTTACCAGCTGAGGAGGAGAAAGAGAATAGAAACAATGAGGACCTCCAATTAACGCCATTTACAAACCGTACAGAAGAGGCGAAGACCCCCTGTATGGGAACCAGCGTATGTGACCAAGGCTCTGCGGTGAAACTCCAGATTACATCTCTATCCAGGTAATGCCCATTCATCAAACTGATGACCACAGAACGAGGTGGAGCTGCTTCAGAAAAAGCAAATCTTTCCTATATTTTATACACTATACCAGCCAAAGACTTCTGCCGATCAGCCAGTGAGTGTACGTGGCCTGGTATTGTCCCACATATGTGAGGTCTCTACAAATCCAGGGCCGGATTACAGACCGTATATTACTTCAACCAATGTCTGATAACCAGTGATGGATGAAAATGATGTCACCTGCATTCATATTGGATTCAGACTGGCACTGTTATGGAGGTTGTTGCCTCGTATAAGACACCTACCACCATAGCTGCCATAAAAAGAACGTGATTAAAGGGAACCTGTCATGTCCAGAAACAGTCTCCCTGCTGATATATGGGTACTCTGCAGGTAAATAGTGTTAAAATTATGCCGCCTGCTCCATTGGAGCAGCGGCTGCAGGGAGAAAATGACCTTCTATCCTCCCTGCAGCCGCTTGCTTCCAGTCACTGGTGGTGCAGGAAACGGTTACAGTCTCCCCCCACTGTACATTGAGTGCACTGTAAACCCTGCCCAGCACTTTGATTGACGGCGTGCTCTGCAGTGTGTGCACGGAGCAGGCTGCAAATCAGAGAGTCGTGGAGTGATCATGGTGCACTGATTGTATAGTGACCGGTGTCTGTAACCGCTCCCTGCACCGCCCGATGACTAGAAGTGAGCAGCTTCAGAGAGAATATAACTTCATTTTCTCCCAGTTGCCGCTGCTCCCGGCAGACAGGATTTTACCGCGGTTCACCTTCAGGTTAACCCTAAGTCTGCAGGTAAATAGCACTTTCTGACATAGCAGGTTCCCTCTAACATGCGGTGTCCAGATTTCTGATATGTGTCTAGATTTTCATTCTTTTACTTCTCTCTAAATAGCAAGAAGATGGTTCCTGGAAGTGGCCAGGAGTGGAAGCGTCTTACTCCAGTGAGGAGGTCGCTGCGGATCTATCAGTCAGCGTCGCAGTACCCAGAGGTGGTACAGGAACATGACCCTGTGGTGTCCTCCCTGGAAGAGCTCCTAGATGAGGCGGATACAGATGCCTACTTATACATGAGGAATGAGGCACTGCCAGAGGAAGCAGACCACAACATCATTAGCTTAGCGATCAAAGACCCCACGGAGGATCAGCAGGAGGCACCGGTGTGATGGCGGCAGGGCACTGTGACGTCTGTCCAGCAGCATGCACATGGCTGCGTACTTCATGCCTTCAATTCTCAGGACTGAACACTGTCCCCTTTTATTAAAAAGACAATTGCACAAATAGTATCAGCACTTTGAGAGGTCTAGTGCCATCTGCTGGCAGGATCCTATGCGTGACAATACTATACACTGTGCTGTCAGATGAAATATATACAGTATGTTTTAACACGCTAATATATTACATGTAGCAGATTCTGCTATATGCTGCCTGTAAGGAACACTTTTTATGTAAAAGCTCATTCAGACCTTCTGATAAGCAGTTTATAACCTGCTCCTGGTTTCAGACTTTCCCTCCCAGTAATACATGCTGAGTATGAGGTCTGTGTGTCCAGGAGGCGGCTGTCTTTACATAGCTTTAATGTATCAGCACAGCTTCTTTCCTGGAGAGATTGTTGACAACAGGTGAATGGGGAATTGCTTCTCCTTTGTATTCCACTGGTGGGAAATGTGTGATTCTCCCTCCTCTCTGCTCTTAACATAAGCCATGTCTGGGTGGAGAAAGTAATCTTCCCTTCCTTCCCCAGTAAACTGCCTTTGCGGATCATTCCTTCCGAGCTACAACCTTTGTGATCTGCCCTCCCTGTGAACTTAAATGCTTTCCCCCCTCTCCAAAAAAACAAAAGCCCAACTCTCTGGAACTATATGGCAGATAAAAAAGAAGCAAAACTGAGCACTTTTGGAGCATCCAGAATAAAATAAGAAACTGGACACTTCTAACTTGGTGACAGATTCGCTATAAGTGCTGGAAAAAAAAACTTCAGAACTTTGGAGAAGAAATAGTTTGTGCTTTGTGTCACTGTTTTTCGAGAGCCGTACCATTTTTATTTTTTCCATTGCTGAGGATCTGTGTGAGGGCTCGTTTTATGCGAGGTGAGTTGACATTTTTATTGATACAAATATGGGGTACATACAAAATTTCAATCACGTTTTTTTTTACGGAGGAAAGGTCACAAAAAAAAAAAAAACACAGCAATTTTGTTTTATCAATTTTTCCTTATGGTGTTTACCATACGGGATAGTTATTCTTTTTTTTGACCCGACTTTTAGAGATGTGGATACCAAATATGTTTGTTTTATTTTTATCGAGGCGGGAGAAGCTTGAGATAGGAATTTTATTTTTTAATTTTTTTGTCCCCTTAGGGGATTTGAACCTGCGACTAGAGTATTGCAAAATGTAGGGAAAATCAGTCTCCAATGGAGCTCAACCTGTGGTCACAGGGGTACCGTGAGACCCCTGGCTGCCATGGCCTGCAATCACATTACAAGGGGCTGATGGGAGATTGTGCATCAGCAACCGCTCTATATGTCACTTTCAGAAATTGACAGCAGCAGCCAAATGGTTAACAGCCAGAGCTCCGCTCTTGCTGCAACTTTTAGACACAGATGCCGGCTGTGTAACGTGGCCGGCATCTACCGCTTGTGGAAGGCGGGCTCGGCTCCTGAGCATCCTCCACACTCGCGGACCCCTGCCCAGGACGTTTATTGAAGTCCTAATGTAGGAAGGGGTTAAAATAAGGTTTCGTTCCTTACCTTTCCCGATAGCTGCTGCTTTGTTGCGGGCAGAAGTGATGACTGTATGGATGAAATCTCATCATTCCTGGTCCTGGGGAACACCGGAGTGGCTACTACTGCGGCAGGGGTTCGGAGAGGTAACGTTTTTTTAGATTACAACCATCCCTTCCTGCCCGCCTTCAGAAGGTAACGATCATTAAAAAAAAGTACATTTAAAAAGATAATTACCCTATTAGTAAATTGTTGCCTCACGTTGCATATTTTTTACATAATTGGATGTGGAATGCAGCCGTAGAAATGTTTACAACCCAGTGTTTGTAAGACATTGACCAAGTGTTTATTGCAATGTACCTGCATATTATTATTTTTTTTATTAAAAATCCAAAGTAAAGCTGGCGATTTTGGAAAGAATAAGTAATGAATGGACTATTTTCGATTTTAATCTGCATTTTCTTTAAAAAAAAAAACAACAAAATGTGTGGTTTAGTGTGAGAATGTTGCCAACCGCAGCCCGACACGTTCACCGTAATGTCGGCCAGAAAGTGCTGTAGAATCTATCGGACCCTCCTATGGTTTATTGCTGGAGCAGGTTTCTGGTCTTGCGGGTGCCATACTACTATCTGAGGATGGAGGTGACGGGCGAGTGATTAGAAATAATCTTTATTCTAGTTTATGGAAGCCGGCCGGGGGCAGCACCGGACTCGTCAGGTCTTTTGTCCTCAGCCGAATCTTCTATGTTTTCTATAAAAAAAAAAAAAACATCGGCAGCGTTTCAGAGTAAAATACCCCTGCGTGCAATCGCCCAGACGAGATCTGATTCGTGCTGCCATGATTCGGGAAGCGTGAGTCTAATGACATGATCCCTTTTATTGGAGACAGTGTGTGGTGACCTAGAGGGCATGCGTCATGTCACCTCCTAGTCCTGCAGTGTGCCCCTCTGCTCCACAGGGCACAAACGGCTCCTCCTCGCCGCTCAGTCACCGCTCAGCAGTTCTCCCATGGTGCCCGCTCAATCTTTTGTATTTAAATACTATTTCTACAGCTTTCTAGATCTTGGTGTCAAAGTAATTGAGGGCCCTACACCACCCTGATGGCGTGAAGCCAGCGGCTGCAGGGAGAATATAGCTTCACTCTTCGTTTCCTCCTGCAGCCGCTGCTCCAGTGAACCACTTCCATAGGATTTTAATGCTGTTTACCTGCAGATTAGCCCTATATGTGCAGGTAAATAGAGTTTCTGGAAGAGACCGGTACCCTTTAAGTGGCGGGGGAACAGGTCCATCCCATGAGGCGATCTTGACCCTGGGGTGTACACATTTACTAGAATAGACACGGCAGGAGAGAGGATGGCTCCCCTTAAGTGGCTGATCGTTCAATCTACGGGATATTTTGGGGGCATATAGTAATGCAAAATGAAAGATGTCATGGACTTGTCATTTTTTTTATTCTCACACTCTACTGCCAGAAGTATTATAACTTGCACTTAAATTCTACCGTAGGTTCATCTAGGAATATCATTTGTACATTTATATATAAAAAACAAAAAGTATAAACACAATAAAGATGGATAGAAAATCGACTTGTCCTGCATAACAATGCAGCTGAGCTGTGCTACAAAGGGGATCTGACATGTTGGAAATGGATCTCTAGGCAGGACGCCGTCCCTGTATGATGGTGCATGCCGAGAGCTGTCAATCACTAGTAGGTCCGCCCACTGGACTCTTCTACAAACACCAGGGATTTCAGTGAATAGCATACAAGTCATCCATCTTTTCCCATACACGTATTTATC
>VIAB01006084.1:71882-83870 GCA_009801035.1 Oophaga pumilio
GAAAATCTGTGGTTAGACCTCAAAATAGCAGAGGATGCAAGACGGCCCAGGTTTCTCACAGAGCTGTAAGAATTATCCAAGGAAGAATGGATGAAAATCCCTCAAATAAGAATTGAAAGACTCTTGGTTGGCTACAAAAAGCGTTAACAAGCTGTGATAGTTTCAAAAGGGGGCGCTATTAGGTACTAACCATGCAGGGTGCTCAAACTTTTGGAATTGCCCTTTTTTTTTTGTAACTTAAAATACAAAGGAAATGTGTCATCTTTAACTTTAGGCCTATTTGAGATAATTTCATCTTCGACTTGCTTAACTGTTCACAATAGCAGTCATTTTGACCAGGGGTGCCCAAACTTTTACACTCCACTGTAGTCCAGCTCATTTCATTGGTTTCGCAGCATTCTTATTTTAGAGCATTTTTTCCACGCCTGCCTAAAACTTTTGCACAGTGCTGTATAAGCAGCAGAAAATAAATACTTGAGTTAATATATACATTCTAGAAACTGTCAGAAAGTTTTTACATATGAAAGTAGTGGTATGACTGTATAGAAGCTCATCCACCAATAAAAATGGTACCGTTTTTTTGTAGAGATCTGATGTGCAAGTCAGGAGAAATGAAAGCGTAGAACCCATATGCAAATCAGGCTGGAAATGCACTGGGGCGGTGTCAGTGACATTGAAAAAAGTAAAACAAGTGCACTGATACGCCCACAGTGCACTTCCTGCCCGATTTGCATGTCTATGCTACATTTCTCCTGACTTACACATCAGATCAGGAAAAAAGTCTGACATTTTGCAAGTGTGGCAAAGGGTCCCTATACTGTCCCTGCACAGGAGCCCTTTTCTGTCTGTGTCTGCCCCTTACTTGGTCCCTGAATAGTTTGCATTGGACCATGTAAAAGCAACTTAATTGACTAATTATCTCGTCGATCAGTGTTCATTAAGGGCAAAAGTAAGCCGACTATAAACCCAGCTTAAAAAGCAAAGGCGATATGGTGATCCAGGGCTTAGCCCTTCTGTCCAGGGGCCCAACAGCCGTTACCTTGGCTGCCTTCGCTGGGCAGATTTGTTGTCTAGGAACTCTAGAAGCAGGAGATCATAACACAAGGACTGGTATTTGCCAGTGATATTATGGAATAGAGAAAATACTTATTAGACTCATCACTAATTAGGACGTCGTTTGATATGTACAGTAATTGAGTTGTGGAGTCAGGACGGCTCACAGAGAGGAGTGGAGACTCGGGAGGAATTCTGGCCGGCAGACAATGGATTTATGTATAGAAATATTAAACCCTTGGGGCTCTTCTGTTAGAATTTAGTATAATGACAGCACCCTACAAACATGTCACTCTGGATCCAGACCCTATTTCCGTCCTGTAGATGGTCACGCCGGTCAGTGGTGTGTTCTTCACAGGCTTCCATTAACTCACCCTTTTAAGAAGCGGAAACCATGAGTGCAGACCAGCACATTGCCATTAGCGTCAACTTTCAGCAAATTTCCATAGAGACTGTCAAACACCAGACCCCTGCCAAAGACACAAGGCGTGAGAATTCAGTAACATGTGCATTTAGTAGACCTATTTAGCAGGGCTGAGCTTTTCCTTTAGCATCGGGGCCGCCATCAGGACATGACTACCCTTAGGCTAAGTTCACATTTGCGTGTATGTCCGCAGCGTATCATCTGCATACGCAAACGCGTGCCAAAACGCATGCAGACGCATGTTTACGCAACGTTTTTGATCCGCATCATCTTACACATGACGCAAAAAAAATGCTGCGTGTGTAGGCGTTTGTACGCGTTTTTGCATGCGTTTGCGTTGTTTATGCGCATGCGTTTGATATTTCCAGGTGCTGTAATCAGTTCTTGGACATGCGCAGTCTGAAGTCCGCATACGCATCAAACGTATCCATGCGCATGTCCTTGCGTACCAATGCGTTCCTATAGACAGTAATCAGTTTTTTGACGCTTTCATCCGCATGCGCATGACTGCGCATATTTGACGGATTTTTGACGCTTCAAAAAATGCAACATGTTTTGTTCACCGGACACGGCGAAATGACGCATGCAAACTCATGTTCCTGCGTACACCATGTTAAAGATATGTACGCATGACGCATGCGGATCTATGCGGAACAAACGCTGCACGTACAGACGCAAATGTGAAACCAGCCTTACTGGTGTATCGCATCAGTGATGTAGCATGAGGGAAGGGACTCATGGGTGGCTGCACTGGATGCGAAATTCTTAAGAGTGCAAAAATCTAAAGGTTGTTGTCCACTACCCGGTCAACTTCTTCTTAAATACTTTGCTCCTTAATGTAAAATAAAAACACCATATACCGTCCGTCTGTCCTCCCACACCAGCGCCAGCACAGCTATGTCGGCGCCGGATAACCCAGGGCTCTTGTGACCTTGTTATTCCACGTGAGCCCTGAGACCAATCAGCGGCTATTGTGCTCTAACTTACTTCAGACGAACCTTGGATGACTGAGGAAGATCACTCCTGTGGTTGAAGTATGTCACCTCAGCCCCGTGTGACCAGGTGCCGACGTCGCTGGTACAGCGCCGGTGCAGGAGGTGAGTAGAAGACATTTTTATTTCACATTGGGGAATGTGGTATTTAACGATTTAACCTTGTCTGAGTAGTGGACAACTCCCTTATTAGGAAAAAAAAGAAAGCGGCAGCGGCGTCGCTAGCTCTGAAGAACCGGGGCAGTGACATGTCCCCGATTCCTGCCCCGGTGCCCTGGATCTCTCTCCAGGTGGTCACCACTTTGAACTTTATTGACGTCAACACTGATAGTGTTGGATCTTGTGGTAGAGCAGGGAGGTGTCCTGTAGGCGACGGTTATCGTAGGCCTGTGGCCTACAAGACGTCGGCGTCCTGATGCCAGCAGCACCATGACGTCAGTGTACTGCCCCGGTGCCGGCTCGCTCTGTGTGAAGGAGAGAAGAGCCACTCGGTCGCACTGATCAGGTAAGAAGAACTGGATTGGCTGCAGCGCTGCCGACGTGACATTACCACTGCAGACAATAACAGGCAGTGGGAGCCGCGTCCAAGACTCAGCGCTAAAACAAACAAAAGCTGAGGGCAGGGGTTGTGCAAAACCAGAAACCCCCTTTAATAGTTCAGGGGGCGTTAATGGGGTGCACTTGCAGGGTAATTATTACTGGTTTAGGGGATGGTATTCTTACCTCGCCCCGGGCACTAGCAGCCCCTCGTTTAGCACAACACAATGCCTTATCTATAGTCCGTAGGTGCGATGGGGGAATGCGCCATTGTGATCTGAAACCACACAATCTTGCAGAATACAATTGCGGTCACCGATATTGATGCACAGGGCAGATAGCGCTTTATCGTCAGTGCACTACAGTGCAGCACTGTACAATGTGTGTACGAGAACACAACACCACGCCGTGTGTGCGGCAGGATAACCTTATCAGTTACAAGCAGATCATGTAAATGCCTAAGCAGTATTTTCGACACTAGCGGTACTATGTTATTGTCTAAAGCAAGAGCTCTGTGAATGGAAACATTTACTATAAATGGTAAACTGCACTACACCACCTGCAGGTGGGATGGGGAACTACACCTATAATGTGAGAAACGAGTGGAAAGTTGGTCATTTGACTGAGATGAACGGCAACTGAAAATGAGTTGTTTTGGCAGCACTTCAATTTTTTTTGCAAGCCAAATTCCAACGAAATGAACAATCTCAGAAATGTCTGTAATAAACTACAAGTAAAAACATAATGAAAAATGACACTAAACAAGTCATAAAAAGCCACAAATTAGGATATGTTACAATGGCTCTGTATATGTCCAGAAAATTTTTTAGCTAAAAAAATACAATTTCTTAAGCATTTGCCATGTTAAAAAAAACACTACTTATCAACCAAAAATTGCGCTAGAATGTCACAAAAATAGTACTGATTCTTATATTATAGTCTTAGCTTATTGTCAAGTTGGCCACAACACCTAGACAAGCCCTGGCCACAAAAATGCTCCTAAAATGCCATCAAACAGTTTGAAAGTGGAATAAAAATACAAGAAACCTGCTGCCATTTCTGTTATTTTATGGTCACCTGTGGTTTTTGACAGTAGTAGTGGTTTACCAAATCCCATCTATGCAGTGTGGTAAAAAAAAATCTGCACAGACACTGACCTTTGGAGAAGATTTTAAAGGGAATCTGTCACCAGGTTTTTGCTATGTAATCTTAGAGCTGCATAATGTAGGTGCAGAGACGCTGATTCCAACGATGTATCACTTACTAAGATGTGTTTTACGGTTTAAATACAACCAGTGTTTTATCAGCAGGAGATTATCACTACAGGAGAACTGGCCTCCTGCCTTCTTGTTCAACCCTACCCCAGCACTGATTAGCAGCTCTCTATCACTATTTGGTGTACAGAGAAAGCAGCCAATCAGTGATGTGGGCGGGGTTATACAGAGCTCAGCATTCTGAGCTCTGCTAGATCTGCAGCAGAGAGTACTGTGATTCTATCACAACTGCTGCACCCAGCAAACTAAGCACTATGTACATAAGGAGCGGCGAATATATAGGTTGGCCTCATCGGTGCACATTCTCCTCCCGGAGAAAGGCGGATGGTAAGATGGACGAGCCCTTACTCAGAAATTCCAATAAATCAGAAGAAAAGACACACACCTGGTTGGAAAGCTAGGATCGTACTTATACTCCAGAATTTCATGAGGATATCCAATGGAAACCAGTCTGTCCAGTAGAAGCTCAAAGCCAAGTTCCTCGTAGTCTGGGGACCGATACACTGGGGGGAAAATCAGCGCATAATAAATACATATAGAATATAATACATCTCTGTGAGATCTGCAGCAATAGTGCCAGTTCAGGCAATTTCTTACAGTATTTGTGAATGCAATTTAAAGCCTCATTCACACATTGTTTTTTTTTAAATGTACATTAAAAACTGAGTCTCAACAGAGTTTGGTCCGAGTATCATCAGTTTTTCTCCTACATAAAATAAAAAAAAAGTTTCTCTATTCCTTTCCCATCTAACAGTCTATGAAAATCGCGCAGCAGTCGGATGCCATCTGAGTACTGCCAATTTTTTTACAAAAATTCAAACATGTTTGTCGATTTTGATCTGACAGTTGGATCAAAATCGGACACGTTTCAATGATTTTGCGCAGACCAGTTGTGAAGCCAAACATATAGTCATTCTTATTGTCCGTTTTTTACAGAGATGCTCTAACGTTTTACATTTAGGGATAAAAAAAAAAACAACTTACTTGCCAATGTATAATCCATATCAAATCCAAAACATTTTATTTTCTCCAGGCCCAAACTCCGATTGACAAAAATCCTGCATGGATATAAGAAAAACATCACATATAGTGATTTCCAGCAGTGACCAGACATGTATCAGCCAGGGTATGTGCTAAAATCAGGTGAATTAATGACATTGCTCCTGCACCATATCATCTATGTATGCAAATTACAGGTGTCCGAATCAGGCCCAAATATCGCTAAGAACGCTGTGCTGCTGCTACATGTCAGCGCAATGCCGGTGAATGGAATCACATTGTGACCCCCAGGTTACCTCTGCTCCACTATTTGGCTATAGGGTGGCAGGAAAAAGCCAAACACAGCGTCCTGCTATTTCTGCCAGTCCCCCAGAGACAATGAATGAAGTAGTTGGTGGGCATGCTTGACCTCTGCTCCTGTCAGACAGGGCTTTGTACATCCCCATTCTTGAGAACACAGGAAATCCCAGCAATCAAACCCTCAGTGATCAGCAGTGGCATAACTCGAGTCTGATGGGCCCAAGTGCAGGATTTGAATTGGTCCCACCTCAAATTATGATTTTATATATATATATATATATATATATGTGTGCCCTCCATCCTGGTATATATATCTCCCATCCTGGTATATATATCTCCCATTCTGGTATATGTCCCTTATCCTGCCCACATCCTGGTATATACAGTACAGACCAAAAGTTTGGACACACCTTCTCATTCAATGATTTTTCTGTATTTTCATGACTATGAATATTGTAGAATCACACTGAAGGAATCAAAACTATGAATTAACACATGTGGAATTATACATTACACTTTACAAAAAAGTGTGAAACACCTGAAAATATGTCTTATATTCTAGGTTCTTCAAAGTAGCCACCTTTTGCTTTGATTACTGCTTTGCACGCAGAAAAGGTGAACGGATGGACTCTACATGCCTGGTTCCCACCGTGAAGCATGGAGGAGGTGGTGTGATGATGTGGGGGTGCTTTGCTGGTGACACTGTTGGGGATTTATTCAAAATTGAAGCGGTGAGCGGTCCAGCTCACCCCAAACCATCTCGATTGGGTTCAGGTCTGGTGACTGTGGAGGCCAGGTCATCTGGCGTAGCACCCCAACATTCTCCTTCTTGGTCAAATATCCCTTACACAGCCTGGAGGTGTGTTTAGGATCATTGTCCTGTTGAAAAATAAATGATGGTCCAACTAAACACAAACCGGATGGAATAGCATGCCGCTGCAAGATGCTGTGGTAGCCATGCTGGTTCACTATGCCTTCAATTTTGAATAAATCCCCAACAAAGCAAAGCACCCCCACACCATCACACCACCTCCTCCATGCTTCACGGTGGGAACCAGGCATGTAGAGCCCATCCGTTCACCTTTTCTGCATGCAAAGCAGTAATCAAAGCAAAAGGTGGCTACTTTGAAGAACCTAGAATATAAGACATATTTTCAGTTGTTTCACACTTTTTTGTAAAGTGTAATGTATAATTCCACATGTGTTAATTCATAGTTTTGATGCCTTCAGTGTGATTCTACAATTTTCATAGTCATGAAAATACAGAAAAATCTTTGAATGAGAAGGTGTGTCCAAACTTTTGGTCTGTACTGTATATCCCCCGTTCTGCCACTGTTCTTTAATGTATAGAAGAAAATAAACAATTATACTCACCTGGGGCGTACATAGAAGTCATGGGCTCCATAGAAGAAGTATAATGCATCCCATTGTCCTCCATATAATATACTGCAAAGCTCATCATAATCCATGTAGTATAATGCACAGCCCATAGTCATCCATGTAGTATAATGCACAGCCCATAGTCATCCATAAAGTATAATGCACCCCATAGTCATCAATAAAGTATAATGCACAGCCCATAGTCATCCATGAATTATAATGTACCCCATAGTCCTCCATAAAGTATAATGCACAGCCCATAGTCCTCCATAAAGTATAATGCACAGCCCATAGTCATCGATAAAGTATAATGCACCTCATAGTCATCCATAAAGTATAATGCACCCCCATAGTCATCCATGTACTAGTATGGCCACTGATTTAAAAAAAATAAAATAAATACTCACCTTCCCTCCACTCCCCCTCCACACGCGTACTCTTGTGAAGTCGGCACCTGACTTCGGCATGCGACGCGAGCACATGACGTCACTACCATGTGCCCCGTCACATGCATTCCGATGTCAGCTGCTGGCCTCTGATTGATTGGCAGCGTGCATTGTCGTGCATGAACCCAATGGGTCTGTGAGGTGCAATACACTTCAACTGGATGTGCGTCCAAGGACAAACATCCAATTGAAGTATCCACTGGCGTCGGAAGGCCCTTGACCTGCCGGGTCTGGTTGCAACGGCGACCACTGTGACCACGGTTGTTACACCCCTGGTAATCAGAATGTATCCTATGAATATGGGATATATTTAAATTTGAGGAAAAAACCTTTTAAGATTTACTTTTATTTATTCCAGAAATAAAGTCAACCACTAGATCTGGAACTAGAACTGGAACTAGAATCTCTTGGGCTAATCCCAGCAAATCACTTGTAGCTGTTGAATTGGGTCCAAACACAACATTTCTCTCATAGTATAAAAAAAAAACTAGCATGGGAAGTGGTATATTCCTTTTCCTTCATCACTCATCCGGGCTGAGTATGCATGTGTATACTAGGGGTGTGAGAAAGCGGCTATTGGCAGAACAAGCATTCACTTTTTCTGAATATTTATCTTCAGGAGCGCACCTCTCCCCTGTCTCCCGGATCCCTGATTATCTGGGGATAATGTGCTCCTGATGATTGAACTTTGCCTCCGCAGCATCGGAGCTCCAGCTTCTGAGCAGCATTTGTAAGCTCTGTAGTAAAGAGCATGTAAGTGCTGCTCTCCTTGCCTTAAAGACCGGTCACTTCTGATGGCAGCAGTAGCCGGTGACATAGGCAATGAGCAGTAAACCATAGAAATTAAAAATCCCTCTGTTCTTGCTGTGCTCATCTCCATTCAAAGACTGTTAATCCAGATGGAAAGATGCAATCACTTGGAAATAGCTTGCAAATTATCTAGTCAAGTCAATTTCCCACTCACATCTACCTTTGTTGATGTTACAAATATTTTTTGACCATTATTGCAATGTTCCCAGCACCCTATCTACCGCACAGGTGTGTTATTTCTAGGAATGATGAGCGGTAAGATACTACTAGACACCTCCATTACTCTTCCCCGGGGAAGCAAAGAATCCGACAGGCATGAATCTTATGGTTATTCTTTCCCCAAGAGGGAACTATCAGGATGGTACCTTTTGGAGATCGAGAGGTTCACCTTTATGGAATCCCCCTTAAAGTGGTCAAAAGAAAAAATGTCATCCAGCGAGTAAATGGCACTGGAAGACTATAGACCTCCCATTGAAATCAATGAAAATTATGAGTATCTATAAATTTCAGCTATGATGATGACTAGTAACCAAAATATTCCATTTTGTCATACCGGACATGCGGCTATCCCTGTGCCCACACATTGGGCAGATTGGCTAAAATATTGTCATATTGATGGTCATTTTAGAAACATTGGAGGCTGACAGCAGAAGAAGACCACTTGGTCCATCTTGTCCCCAGTAATAGGAACCCATTGGCCCCCCTGGCACTCACCTGTGGTGGTAATCCTTCTTCAGCTTCCGTAAATCTATACCACTGGTGTCGGCGGAGCTGAGACAGTGGTCATGCAGCTGGCGCCCATCGGTCCCCAGGTTATGCTCCTTACTGATGCTCCCCATGGCCAATCTAGTCTCTGTGCCAGCTGATCGTTCGCTGCTGTTCTCACTGTGCTCTCAGCACCATGTCAGTAAAGCTAAACACCCAAGTCCAAAAGTCTATCTTATGCTGCAGATCATGTTATCAGAAGGGGACAGCGCTGCCTCATCCCTCCCTCCTACTCCTGTCCCAGCGGCCCCCTCCGCTCTGCAATCCCTCCGGTTCCCAATTCTCTGACTAAGTCTCATTCAGTCTTCCCCTGCACAGTCTGTCACATACACAGCTTGTCGCCTATCTAAGTTCCTCACATTTCATCTATCTCACCGTCTCACATGGTCCTTTATTTTTGTCGCATATCATCTTCCTCTCAGGTGTGCCAATGTAAGGCGATGAAGTATTATGTTCCCTATGTTTGTCCTCCTTAATAGGTTCTGATATTGTTTGTTCCATTACGATGTCTATATGTTATAATTGAGTGGTACTGCTACGTAAATACATGTATTACCGCCTACTTATAATGGTACTGCTGAACTTTTAGTGTATTACCGTTTCTTGTAAATATGTATTTTGTGTGTTTTAGTAAAGTATGTTTTATTTGCACTAGTATTAGGGAAAGTGTAGTGCACCTGATGGCCACTAGGTGAGGGGGGGGAATTTTAGTACACATAGTTTCTAGATAGAACATAAAGTAAGGACATGGTTAATTGTAGGAGGGGCTGCTGAATGGTAAGGTATTGCATAGCGATAGGATAAGGCAGAGGGCCAGAGGCACCCGAAGGGTCCACACGGGCTATAGGCCCAGGACACTGCTGCAGTCATGAAACGTTGAAAGAGGGAAGCCCAGCCATCCACAGCACAAACACAGTACAGCAGCGGACCAGTGCAGCTAGGGGCCATAGGTGGTTCCAGAATGTGGCAACTCATCGCTTGGGCACACACCCTTGGTACCGGGCGAAACGGCCAGGGGAGCCCACAGAAGCAGTGAGTACAGACAGTGAAGAAGCGGTGCCAGCGTAGGGGACAGTACATCAGGGCAGGTCACTCTCTCAGTGGCTACTCACTTCGGGAACTAATGATCTTGTATCTGGGGTGAAACAGACCAAGGGATGCATAACCGTAGCAGAGCTGAATAGAGAGGAAACTGAGAAACCATCAGGGACGGTCTGACCCGAGTCCGTGCTGTGTAACCGTGAGAGGAGTGCAGGGAAAGAGAAGGAGCTTTGCAATGTGAAACCTGTTGTAAATGCTGTGAAGACTTTGGAAGTGCTGTGTAACGAACCCAGTAAAGATGTTCTTGTTAAAGTTGAGATGGACTGTGCCTCAGTTAATGTGAATTTACCTAAAGACGGTCTCCCACAGCATATGGAGGACCCTGAAGGAGCCGGACCTGAAGACACAGGTATGCTGGCTAGCGAACATTATTTTCCTGTGAGGGGAGGCCATGACCCCAGTGCCCCGGTGACCTCAGCTACGACTACGGTCCTGGCTGACCCTTACACCTACATTAAAGATATAGTACCTATTGTGCTGGCCTACACCTCCCAAATGACCAGTTATCCCATATAACTCATATAACCTTTAAGGACATATTTATTTGCATTATATTTCTGTTAATCGATGTATATGCTGTAAAAGCAATGTATATATGATGATTTGTACGTCTTGGTGATTTTGTTCCACCATTTGGTAAGAAGATTCGTAGGCTGATGGGTTTGCAAAGTGCCATGTCATAGTGGCTGACAGCGGGAATGAGAGTTTTATGACTGCCGGATAATAGGAGAAGGTGGAAATGGCAGCAAAGGCCTAGGAAGAGTCCACCCGTGGTGGAGGTATATCTTGTGGAGCGGAACCAGTATAGCATAATGCTGGTAAATAGGGGGTAAAAAAGGAATACGAGGGAGGATGCCCTAAGAACCTGATGGCCTTTGTGCATATTTGACTCTGACTTGTCCATCTTGGAATAGTTGGCAAGTTGGAGGCCAGAGTGAGTGAAGAAGATCCTGTGGAAATGTGGCAAATTTGGTTTCAAAGTGTCCGTAGAGTAGGGACCCAGAGGACGAAACGTGCTTTTGCAGTAACACATATCTGCGGTAGGCCATAAGTGCCATCAGCCTTGAGAAAGAACATCTTGGGTACGTCTGTGCAGACAATGGACTGTAGCTGTAGTGGTATCGGCATTGAGTCTTGGAGAGGTTAGCTCTGGGAGATCTGTGTAGACTATGGGAGACTTCAGGCCTGTGAGAAACCATTGCACATATGGTAGAAGGCATAGGCTGTGTGATAACATTTGTCTTGTGGTAAGCCAAATCTGAGGGACCAAGTGGGCTGTGTGGGACCTAAGCCCTAGAGGGAGTTGTAGCTGGGTCAGGCTGGGTTGTGAGAGGCTTCAGTTTTTAGAAGAACTGCAATAGTGATTGAGAATACATTTGAGCACCCTGTTTATCTGTAAGTAGTCTGTGTGTAACGCTCGCGCCCAGGCTGGTTGGCGCAAGCTTGGGGGTGTGGCCCCACTGTGCCACAAACCAGACTACCCTGGAGGGGTGTGACTAAGCAGCTACCTTGGTGTTCACTGGAGCCTCTTATGGTGAGGACAGGTTTGTGCGGCAGGTAGCTGCCAGGTACCACTCCAGGGTGGTGTCTGGCAGTAGCAGCTGATCCCACTGGGGACAGAACACTAATAGCATGTGCGAGCAAGTACAGGCGGGCACGGCAGGCACTCTGGCAGGCAGGCGGGCACAGCTGGCACTCTGGCAGGCAGGCAGGTGTAGGAAGATGGACTAGCCTAGGGCAGTTTCTTGTGTATCTGGGCTGAAACCATCGGGGCTGTCACCATTGTTGCTGGAGGAAGAACTTCCTGTGACCGGATCAGACCTCTGCACCTGACTGTTGCTTTCGACAAATCCAACCACAATTATTCATGTTAAGAACTTATAATGCAGCCCTTCACCTCGCTAAAC
>VIAB01006084.1:87465-97585 GCA_009801035.1 Oophaga pumilio
GCTGGGACAGATGTTGCAGAAAGGTGTCATCAGAGAAAGCCAGAACCCCTGGGCTGCCCCGATAGTTTTGGTACGAAACAAAGACGGGACTCTGCGCTTTTATGTGGATTACCGGAAACTCCACGATTTTACCGTGAAGGATTTCTATCCACTACCCAGGATTGAAGAGTCTCTGTGATCAGGAAGGCCAGATTCTTTTCGACTTTAGATCTCACTAGCGGCTATTGGTAAATATCGATGCCAGAACAGGATTGAGCAAAGACTGCTTGTATTCTGCCCATGGGCTTATTCGAATTCAACCGGATGCCTTTCGGTTTGGCTAATGCCCCTGGAACTTTTCAAAGTCTCATGGAACGATGTCTGGGTGATCTGAACTTTGAAGCTTCGCTAATTTATTTAGACGATAGTCTACGCTGCTTTATTTGAGAAACAGTTACAATGTCTGGAACAAGTGTTGAGTTGATTGCAGAAATACGGGCTGAAGGTGAAACCTCAAAAATGTCATCTGCTCCGTGCTCAGATTGAGTACCTGGGTCATGTTGTGTCTGTGGAAGGAGTAAAACCCTCTCATGAGAAGATCACTGCGATACAAGATTAGCCCACTCCAGAGACAATGAAGGATGTTCGAGCGTTTCTAGGACTGGCTGGGTATTATCGCCGCTTTGTGAAAAACTTTGTTCGCCGGGCCAGACCGCTACAGTAACTGCTGAAAGCAACGCCCTCAGGCACAAAGAACTGGAAGATTTGCTGAAAAGAACATCAGGAGAAAGCCTTCCGACACCTGAAGAAAGCATTGACGGAAGCTCTTGTGTTGGCTTATGCGGACTTTTCTCAACCGTTCATTCTTCACACCGATGGGAGTTTGCATGGACTTGGGGCTGTGTTGTCGCAGATACAAGGCGGAAGAGAGAAGGTGATCGCTTATGCAAGTCAATCCCTTCACGATTCTGAACGTAATCCAGACAATTACAGTTCCTTCAAGTTGGAGCTACTAGCGTTGGTGTGGGCTATGACGGAGAGGTTTGCGGAATATTTGTCCGGGTCTGAAGTTCTAGTGCGCAGATAATTTAATGTTGTCCACACTAGTAGTAAGCAAAACGTTTCGGTCTTACATCAGTCCTTCATCAGTTACTACAAAAAAGATACAAAAATTAGGAAAAACAAATAAGCAAAACAAAGTATATACAATAAACAGAGACATGGTCAAAAATAGATTACACTAGTAATTAAGATCAATGCTAATGAACATAGTAGCTAGAACCAGTCAGATTATCTCAGGTACAGAGAAATAGTCTCAGCTATTGAACAAATAATAATCTAAGGTGTAGAAAAAATGAGGACCATAGAAGTGAGGCCAGAGAGTGTTTGGTGGAGGAAAGGCAGGGCATACCAGAATAAGGTAAAGTTATTAGGTCAGGTGGACCAATAATCTTGGTTGAAGATCACTAGATCTATAATGAAAATAATATGTCATTTGGAGGCATATAGGAACAAAATGTAAAATCTAATGATTGGCAGCACATACCATTAAACATTCCGTGACATGAAAAAGTAGGGCAAGGGTTGTCAGACCTGAAAACAGACACAGATAGCTATAGTACATATAGGTAGCCAGGCATAGAATAAAGCCGGAGCTCACTGGTAGTAAGTTCAGAAAATAGTGGGCTATGTTGGTGACTGACCTGTGCACATATAGGGTTAAGTGCACCGTGCCTCAGTGGCATGTGCAGACAGGGTGTCTACCACTGGTCCTGTGTGAGCAAGCTGTATAAGGGGGTGGAAATAGGGGACCAGGACCAGCGGTGGACATCGTGTCTGCACATGCCACTGAGGCATGGTGCACTTAGCCCTATATGTGCACAGGTCTGACAACCCTTGCCCTACTTTTTCATGTCACGGAATGTTTAATGATCTAGTGATCTTCAACCAAGATTATTGGTCCACCTGACCTAATAACTTTACCTTATTCTGTAACTGATGTAAGACCGAAATGTTTTGCTTACTACTAGTGTGGACAACATTAAATTATCTGATCACTTAAGTTGAGTGCCGAGTCTCTTAATATAGTATATGTTGATGGTGTGGGAACCTACTCTGGCACCTACTAAAGCTGTGCACACGCTTATCTATCCAACTGAAGTTCTAGTGCGCACTGATAACAATCCTCTAGCTCATCTGGAAAATGCGAAGCTAGGAGCCCTGGAACAATGATGGGTGGTCAGAATGGCGAAGTTTCGGTATAGAATCACGTACAAGAGGGGAACAGAGAACATTCATGCTGATGCTCTGTCCAGGATAAATCATCGGGAACCTGGATTGAATAGAGATGAGGAACTGGAAAGTGAAGAGATTCCCTGGTTTCTAGAGCCCACCAGGACGGTGGTGGCGACGCAGGATCAAATACAAACCCAGATCCTGGGAGGAGTTTTAGGGCGATCCCGGGATGAATGGGTCTGGTTGCAGCAAGAAGAAGGAGAGCTTGCTCTATTGGGGCTGTGTGTCTTCAAAGAGACCGTCCTGTCTGGCAGAGAGGAACACTCTTTCTTCGGAAACTTTGCGGATTCTCCGACAGTGGGAACGCCTCCAGATGTAAAATGGTCTACTGTGTCGGAAAGTACAACTTCAAACGGAGATGGGGATCACCTGGCAGGTCCTAGTTCCAGAGACACTGTTAATTGAGATTTCCACCAAGGCCCATGAAAAAGGGGCGCACTTTGGCCAGGAGAAGACTTTCCAGTGGTTACAGCGGTTCATTTATTATCCTCGGCTGAAGGTGGTTGTTGAAGAGACATGCAGAGCTTGCCGGACGTGTGAACTGGCGAAACCTCCCGAGCAGAGAGCTCCGATACAGTCCATAGTGACATCCGCTCCCTTTGAGTTATTGATGATAGACTATTTGACCATCGGACCGGCTCACCAGGGATATGAACATTGCTTAGTAATGATAGAGCATTTTACAAAATTTGCTGTTGTGACCCCCACCAGAGATCAAACTGCTGAGTCAGCTGCATATGCCATCTGTAAAAATTTTATCCAAATTTATGGTTGTCCAAAATGGATTCATTCAGATCATTGAGCCTGCTTTCTAGGAAAGGTGATGGAGGAGTTGCATCGCACGTACTGAATTGACAAATCTCGGACTACACCGTACCATCCGCAGGGTAATGGAGCCTGTGAACAATTCAACCATACGTTGATCCAAATGCTCAGAACTTTGGAAGAAGATCGGAAGGCCCGGTGGCCTGAATTTATTTCAGAACTGGTCTGGGTTTATAACAATCGAGTGCATAGTGCCACGGGTTACACTCGCTACTCGTTCCTGTTCGGCCGAGATGGAAAAGGGATCACGGCGTTAGAGTTAGATCCAGAAGAAAATTGCTCACGGGTAAGAGTGTCCTCATGGGTCCAGGAACATCAACATCATCTGCACTCCCTGACAGAAGTTATGTCGCTTATCCATGTTATGTAAATAAAAGCTTATAACCTGACGTAAAATTCATCCATTGGTTGTATAAATTATTCTTTTGAAAGCTGAAACCCTCCGAAATGTGGTTTAGGTTAAGAAAATAAATTGGCATCAATGCAGAAATATTGATCATTTAATGGACACAGAATGGTCACATTTTGGCAAGACAAAAGTTTTGTCGCCCACAGAAAGTAATGTGATATTCAAACAAATAATTAACTTAAAATACAAATATATGTTGCATAACATTGGTGAATGAAGTTGTGGTGCTATTAGAGTCATATTTAATATTTTGTGGGCCTTCCATGAGCTTGAAGGACTGCATCCATGCGGTTCAACAATGATTCATACAATTTATTAATGAAGTCATCAGGAATAGCAAAGAATGCAGTCTTACATGCCCCCCAGAGTTCATCTAGATTCTTTGGTTTTGTCTTCCAAGCTTCCTCTTTCATCCTACCCCAAACATGCTCAATGATGTTCACGTCTGGTGACTGGGCTGGCCAGTCCTTGAGCACCTTGATCTTTTTTGCCTGGAGGAACTTTGTTCTAGAGATGGATGTATGAGATGGAGCACCATCCTGCTGCAGAATTTGACCCCTTTTATGATTTGGAATATAAGAGGTAGCCAATACTTCTTGATATTTTAGGCTATTGATATTGCCTTCCATCTTGCAAATGTTTCGCACATCCCATACTGAATGTAACCCCAGACCATGATCTTTCCACCACCAAATTTAACTTTTCTGGGTGTATTTTGGATCCATATGGGCTCCAGTAGGTCTCCTGCAGTATTTGCGGCGGCTGTGGTGTAATTCTACTGAAGATTCATCAGAGAAATCCACCTTCTGCCACTTTTCCAGCGTCCATCTGTTTAGCAGGCTGTGGGACTTTGCAAATGCAACACGTTTTTTTATTTGCCTTTTATTTAATGCTGGCTTCTGGGCACTGATTCAACCATGGAGGCCATTTCGAGACAGAATCCTACAAACTGTTCTAGTTGACACAGGGACTTGAGGTGACCAGGCCTGTTGGAGCTCTGCTGCAGTGGAAGAGTGGCTTGCTTTGGATTTTCTAACCAACAAACGTTCCTCCTGAGCAGTTGTCTTGCGGGGTCTGCCGGACCTGGGCTTGTCAAACACATCTCCAGTCTCTTCAAATCTTTTTTTAATTCTTTGTACTTGACACTGAGACACATTAAAGGTCCCAGCCACCTCTGCAGTGGATCTGGTCTTCAGCCTCTTGATAATCCAGGCTTTGGTCGCAGGGTGGATTTTTGACATGTTGTCAGAGCTCAAGTTGCAGTTCAAGTGAAGGTCTGGGGTGCTGGGTTTCTTTTATACACACCCACTAATTAACCGATCATTTACTGAGCACAGGTGAGGATGTAAACTAGGATTGGGTGCATTATATGACCAGGCGACAAAACTTTTGTCTTGCCAAAATCTGACCATTCTGTGTCCATTAAATGATCAATATTTCTGCATTGATGCCAATTTATTTTCTTAACCTAAACCACATTTTGAAGGGTTTCAGCTTTATAATTTATACAACCAATGGATGAATTTAATGTCAGGTTCTAAGCTTTTATTTACATAACATGGATAAGCGACATAACTTCTGTCAGGGAGTGTACAGACCCTGCATCGTTTAGTACAGACCAGAGTCCGAGAATTGGAGCATGCTGAGGGGACTCCACCACGGGCAACAGATCTTCAATTGGAGACCGAGTCCTAGTGCAAGACAAACGCCCTCAGGACAAACTGGAAAACCATTGGGAAAGAGACCCCTATCGGGTAAAAAGACGAGTCCGCTCCAAAGGCCCTGTATATGAGATTCAATCTAAAGGAGATAGAAACTCTACTACTCGAGTAGCTCACCGAAACATGCTCCGACCTTGTCTAAAGATCCAGTACAAGTGGAAGAGGTACTAGAGATCTCAGAGTCAGTTCCTGTCATAAAAGAGGAAGAAGAAGAAGATGAGGAAAGTACAGAACAGGAGCTCAGGTTCCCCCAGGAAGATAGTTCAGAGAGTACAGACACATCCGGGCCTCCTACAGTACCAACGGATTCTACCATCCCAGGGGACTCCACTACTCCTTCTAATTTATGCAGCGCCGAACGTTCAACAGCTGGCAAACCCCCGAATCATTATGAACAAGACCAATTCATTTGGCAACGGAAAGTACAGAAGAGAAGGAAACGGCCACGCAGTTCTCGAGAATTCTCGCCCGTGGAATGGCGAGCGAAAGGAGTGGGGGAATGTAGGAAGATGGACCGGGCTAAGGCAGTTTCTTGTGTATCTGGGCTGGAACCATCGGGGCTGTCACCATTGTTGCTGGGGGAAGAACTTCCTGACCGGATCAGACCTCTGCACCTGACTGTAGGGGGCGGCGTAGAGATTAAAGGAGCTGAGCGTGCAAACGGAGCTTCTGGTGGGAAAACAGGGAACACGCAGAGAGAAGGCTGACTCCGTCTCCACTGTCCCACGCCAACCTCCAGGCCTTCTCTTCGGCCTGTCCTCTCCTACGTGCACAGCCTGTTTACGGAGAGAGCCGAGCACTCTGCAGACTTCTGTACACGAGAGCCTTGACCGATCCGCATCTTTCACAGTAGCTGACAAGTCCCACAATATCGACCTTGCGCAACACTCTGAGTCATTAGGCCCCGCTGTAGCCTCTATTCCTGTACTTTGTACCACGCTTGCTTCACCATCTTCCACTTCCCGTACCACAGCATGTACCAAGACCGGGAGATCACGTCTGGAAAAGCCAAGGAACGCCGTTTCGGTACAGAGACAGTGCTTCAACGTCATCAGTGATCGTTTCAGAGACGTCTTGCGCCACCTGCGTCAACACCGTGGGATCTTTCAACCTCTTCTGACCGGGAGCCACAAACTGATAAGTTGATTTATTTTTACTGATTGCTATTCACTCTGCATCTTCATTGTTTAACTCCCCTCTGTATTTGTAATTGTTATATTTCTGCAAACTCCCTGTGGAGTATTCACTGACAAGAATGTTCTTCATAAAGTGCCTGTTAACTATTGCTCTGCCTCCTGCTCGTCACTGCATCCCGCATTCCTACTAGTACCTTACACGGGCATGGCTGGCACTCTGGCAGGCAGGCGGGCACGGCTGGCACTCTGGCAGGCAGGTGGGCACGGCTGGCAGGCACATAACGGGTAGAGCAGGAACACAGGCAGGTATGAGTAAGACAAGGGAGCACGTAGGAACCAGTTCAGACTGGTGGGACAGGAACTGTTAGGTGAACCACATTACACATCGGCTCCCAGGTAATTTGTTGTTCCACTGGCCATACTTTAGCGCGTTATTTGCTGCTCCATTAGCCATATTCTAGCGCTTTATTTGCTGTCCCATTAGCCATACTTCAGCGCGTTATTTGCTGTTCCACTGGCCATACTCTAGCGCTTTGTTTGCACAAGCACTGCACATCACCTCACACTTTGAGTTTTTTATGTATTTGTGTTATCTGATTTTTTACAACACATTTTTGTGCAGATCAATTTAACAGCTCATAATTTGCACCTCTCTGTACAATTTAGGTTGAAGCACAGTGTCATTGACACCATATTGTAGATCTGTTTGCACACTATCTTTTGTGCACTTTTTTTATGCACTTTTGTTATATACATTATTATTTAGTTGAGTTTTATTGCATTGTTGCATGCTATATATATTTTATATGTATTATTCTATTCATATACTTTATTGCACATTTAGCGCCTTTTTCATATTGCTTGTATGTCTATGGGTCGCACTGCATTGTCTATACCTGACATAATGGGAACATCCGCATGATTTTTTGCGGTTTTTGATCTCTTTTTAATTATTTGATCTGTTATCTATAGTTACCTGGTTATTGATATTGAGCCATACATTATTTGGTTATTTGTATTTGTGGTTGTTTTCTCCTCATTGTTGTGGTTTATTTTTTATATATATATATTTTATTTTTTTGTATGTCTGTGCATATGTGATTAATAAAAATTTGGTATTATACGCTATTGCCTGGCATTTTATTCTGTATTATTTTTCCACCAGCCCGGTTTTCCTCCTCCATTATCCACATCCTGTGTACCCTGTTTTCTTACGTTATCCGGATGGTCTGCCATCCATAATTCAGGATCTGTTGGAGTATTATCTCACTTATAAATTATTCTTGAGCACCTAGTGAGCATACCATTATTGTTTATCTCAACATTTCCTGTTTTTGCTATAGGAACCAGTTCAGACTGGAGGGACAAAGACCCGCAGGGTGCAGGAGGAAAGCAGAGCAGAACCGCAAGGAGTGGAACGGGAGCAGAGCAGAATGCAAGGAGCAGAGCAAAACCGCAAGGAGCGGAATAGGAGCAGAGCAGAACCGCAAGGAGCGAATTGGGAGCAGAGCAGAACTGCAAGGAGCGGAACGAGAACAGAGCAGAACCGCAAGGAGCGGAACGGGAACAGAGCAGAACCGCAAGGTGCGGAATGGGAGCAGAGCAAAACCGCAAGGAGTGGAACGGTAACAGAGCAGAACCACAAGGAGCGGAACGGGAGCAGAGCAAAACCGCAAGGAGTGGAACGGTAACAGAGCAGAACCGCAAGGAGCAAATTGGGAGCAGAGCAGAACCGCAAGGAGCGGAATGGGAACAGAGGAGAACCGCAAGGAGCGGAACGGTAACAGAGCAGAACCGCAAAGAGTGGAACGGGAGCAGAGCAGAACCGCAAGGAGCAGAACGGGAACAGAGTTGAACCGCAAGGAGCGGAACGGTAACAGAGCAGAACCACAAGGAGTGGAACGGGAGCAGAGCAGAACCGCAAGGAGCGGAACGGGAACAGAGCAGAACCGCAAGGAGTGGAACAGGAGCAGAGCAGAACCGCAAGGAGCAAAACGGGAGCAGAGCAGAACCGCAAGGAGCAGAATGGGAGCACAGCAGAGCCACAGGTTGCAGAGCCGAGAAAACAGCAGAGCCGTGGGTTGCGGAGCAAAGAGCAGAGCAAAGCCGCAGGTTGCGGAGCAAAGAGCAGAACGGAGCAGAGCCGCAGGTTGCGGAGCCAAGAGTAGAGCCGCAGGTTGGGGCGAGCAGAACAGAGCAAGAGTAAACACAAGTATACACACAGCAGGGTGGAGAAGGCTACAGACAAGGATACCAACCAATAGGTACAGGTATAGGACATAGTTCAGACTGCGTCAGATATGAGAACAGGTACAGGATAAGGATTTAGGCCTGAGTGTGCAGCCCTCAGGAGGCGGAACACAAGAGACAGGATACAGGTACGGGCCAGGGTATGCAGCCCCCTGGGAGACAGAAACAAAAGAAATAGCAGGACAGGACCTGGCAACTCAGTAGCCAAAGACAGACTGAAAGAGTTTGTTGCTCAGGCATCCTCCAATAGGTGGGGATGCCTTAAGTACCTGATGCCTCTTGGCAATTGGCTGGGGACTCCTTAGGAAGGTGCACATTGTCTCTATAAAACTCAGGAAGTGCCAGGGCCGTCACCCTAAGCATACAGCCAGGAAGTATGCAGCAAGCAAGGACATGAGGTTCACAGCAAGGAGCCAGCAGAGGACAGAACTCACAGCATGGCCCGAAGCGGTGAGTAAGATGGGAGATGGGAAGATTTGCAGTGATGCCAGCAGGGATGTTACACTGTGGTTTGTTAGTGACCTGTAAAACTAGTAGGCTGGTGGGATCTGAAGGGAGAGTGTTAGCCCAATAAAGGTGAATGTGGGAAAGTGTTATCCCAATGGCTCTTGGAGGTGAAGCCAAAAATTAAGAAAGTATCATTCCTTCTGGTTGCATAAGAAGTTTATAAGTTGCATGTCATGTTGCAGTTGAAGTTAACCTGTTCTGATTGGTCTCTGCGGAGTTAACACTGTCCCAGGAGGAGATAAGGTTGACTAGTATGAATTAAATGCATGTTCTATAACATCCTAAACCGCCAAGAACCAAGAAGCCAATCGATGTTACTTGAAGCATTTTATAACCATCAAGTATATTGTGACCTTCACTATGAACTGTAACCATCAGCCGTATTGTGTGCTTCATTGTGAAATGTAACATCAAGCATACAGTGCCCTTCATTGCGAAATGTAACCATTAACCGTATTATATTCTTCATTGTGAATGGTAGCCATCAAGCATATTGTGCTCTTCCCTGTGAACTGTAGCCATCAACCATATTGTGCCCGTCATTGTGAACTGTAACCATCAAGCATATTGTGAACCGTAACTATCAAGCATATTGTGCCCTTCATTGTGACCTGCAACTATCAAGTAAATTGTGCTCTTCATTGTGAACTGTAACCATCAAGCATATTGTGCTCTTCATTGTGAACTGTAACCAACTTTATTGTGCTCTTAATAGTGAACTATAATCATCAAGCATATTGTGCCCTTCATTGTGAACTGTAACGATCAAGCATATTGTGCCCTTCATTGTGAACTATAACCATCAAGCATATTGTGCCCTTCATTGTGAACTGTAACCATGAAGCATATTGTGCCCTTCATTGGGAACTGTAACCATCAAGCATATTGTGCCCTTCATTGTGACCTGCAACTATCAAGTATATTGTGCTCTACATTGGGAACTGTAACCAAATGTATTGTGCTCTTAATTGTGAACTGTAATCATCAAGCATATTGTG
>VIAB01006086.1:15238-27056 GCA_009801035.1 Oophaga pumilio
CTGTGTCAGTCTAAAGTTCCTACCAGACCCGTTACAGAGTGTATACCAGTGTAGTCCCTGTTACGGCATATAATGCCGATACATGTCCCAAAAGAGCAGTGAAAATCAGCCTATTTAAGGCAGGGTACAATGGATCCATCAAAAATTACCTCCAGGGATGCAGTAGCGGTCACAGTCAGGGAAACCAAGATACGCACCAAACGTGCCCCGACGCACGTTTCGGATGTTACTCCTTCGTCAGGGGGCATATGAGTGTCAGTGAACGAGTGCTTTAAAAATCGTTCAACCGGAAATGACCAACCGCGGACCGGAAGTGACGCATGTGAAGCCGAGGACGTCACCCGACACACCGCGCCTGCGTCAAACAAACGGAAACCATGGAAACCTCCATGGCAACCATAAGTGGAAGACACAGGAAGCGGAGCGGCGCGAGAGCCTCAGCACACATGCGTACAGGTCCGCGGCTGACCCAGGAGTGAGTATGGAATTGGTCATCACATAGAATGAAAAAAATATATATAGATGAATGGCAACATCAGAAAAAAGGGGGGGAAGAAGCAGTAAAAAAAGAGGGGTGGAAAAACAAATACTAACACCAAATCAAAAGTCCTAATATGCGATACAATGAATTCATTGCATAGATATCCACTACATTTTCGATGGAATCACAATATTAACTCCCAATGGTATCATGACAAATTTGAAAAGGAATGTATATATTTGCAATATAAGTACAAATTCCACCTGTATAGCATAGACATATTATACAAGTATTATAAATATTGTAAAATCAGACGATTGATGTCAACCAGGAAGTTGAAAAATTGATTAGAGACATCATCCATAAAATGATCCGGAAAGAACGATATGAGAAACAACCTAAAATTATAAAAATATATATTAAGCAACATGTAACAAAAAAGCACAAACGGTTAAAAAAATATATACATAAGGAGATGTCCTGTTGAGGACATGAACCTGACAGCAGGTTAATTATAGAAATGATGCAAAGCTTAGATTTTCATTTAACCCATTAGGGTACACTGTGTTCAAAGACCATATCCAACGGGCTTCTAGCTGTGCCAAACGTTGAGAAATGCCACCCCCCCGAATCCCTAGATCTAGACAATCTATCCCCTTAAACCGCAAAAGTCTACCATCACATTGGTGGTGTGTCTTGAAGTGTCTGGGAATTGTCTTCAAAGATTGAGGAAACTCTTCATTAATTGCTGCCTCTATCCCAAGCACATGCTCCCTTATTCGGACCTTAAATTGACGCGTCGTAAGGCCCACATATATAAGGGAGCATGGGCATGTGGCATAATATATGACACATTTGGTGGTGCAAGTGATAAATTTCTTAATGTTAAAAGATTTAGTCCCAGATGAGTCCAAAAAGGAATCACTGCGATCAACATTGTCACATGCAACACAGTGTCCGCATTTGTAGCAGCCTTTGCGAATACTATAGTTGTTCAAAAAGGTTTGGGGGGGGCTGGCCTGGTAATGGCTAGAAGTAAGAAACTCCCGTAGGTTCCTAGAGCGTCTGTATGTGATAGAAGGCCTATCGGGGATAATTTTAGCCAAAGTCGAATCTGTTTTTAAGATTGGCCAAGCTCTTTCCAAGATCCTCCTAACATTCCCAGATTGGGAATTATAGGTAGTAATAAATCTGATTGTATCTGATTGTGGTACATCATTTCCCTTGTATAGTAAAGAATTTCTGTGGCTAAATTTGGCTCTATTGAACGCTTTTTTATCGATCTATTACTATATCCCCTTTCTGTTAGTCGTCTTTTTAATAGGTCCGACTGCGTAATAAACTCAGAATCAGTTGAGCAAATACGACGAAGTCTTATGAACTGGCCCGTGGGTATGGCCTTAATCATATGTGTCGGATGAGAGGAGGAGGCGTGCAATAGTGAATTCGTAGCCGTAGGCTTTCTAAAGATGGTAGTCTGAACAAGATTGTCTTCATCTCTCATTATCATGACATCCAAAAACTCAATTTTATTTTTGTCATGACTAAAGGTCAATCTAATGTTCATGTTGTTATCATTTAACCGCTTGAAGAATTCCTCAAGTGAAATAGTGGAATAATGCCAGATCAACAGGATGTCGTCTATGTACCGCGTCCACAAGAGGACGTGGTCCATAGACGCCTGTCGATCCGACAGGAGGAGGTCCCTTTCCCACAGACCCAGGAACAGATTAGCATAGGAGGGCGCAAACGCCGCCCCCATGGCTGTTCCCTGGGTCTGCAGGAAAAAGGACCCCTTGAAAACAAAGAAGTTATGGGTCAATGTGAATTCCAAAACTTCAAGTATAAATTCCCTAAATGCTGGTGGGATATTGGAGGTTTGTAGAAAAAATTCCATAGCACGTAGCCCATCACAGTGTCTTATACTGGTGTACAATGACTCCACGTCGGCAGTGACCAACGTGGAGTCAGAGTCCAACACTAAACCATCCATTCTGCAGAGTAGCTGGTTTGTGTCTTTTAAGTACGATGGTAGCTCCTCCACTAGGGGTTTTAAGATTGAATCAATCCATTGGTTTAGCCGCTCCAAGTAGTTCCCCTTACCCGACACTATAGGACGACCAGGTGGTGTGGATGCATTTTTGTGGAGCTTGGGGAGGAGGTAAAAAGTGGAAACCATTGGTTCAGAAACTAGAAGGGCCGAACATAATTCTTTAGTTATAATGTCCTCACTCACGGCTCTGGACAGGATCCCCCTGAGGCTGCCATCAAACGCGGACAAGGGGTTGAAAGTCAATTTTTTGTAACAGGTGGTATTGTTAAGTTGTTTATAGGCCTCTTTCTCATACATATTAGTAGGCCAAATCACTAAATTACCCCCCTTGTCCGCTTGTTTGATGACAACGTCAGGGAGACTCCTTAAAGAACTTAAACGCATACGTTCCTCCCTGGTAAGGTTGTCCTGATGAATGTGACATGGGACTTTCTGTAATTCAGAAGTGACTACTTTAACAAAAAGATCTACAGTGCCACACTTCGATAAAGGGGGGAACCGCTTGGAGCGTGGCCTAATACAAGGAGGAATCTTACCTCCTAGTGGTGTGGTGTGCTCATCAGACAAATCCTCCAATATCCTTAATGCTGCTTGCTCTTCTTCTGTTGGGAAAAGTTCACACAATTCATTATTGAAAAAGAAACGTTTAAATAGGAGTGATCGTCCAAACAAGTGAAGATCTTTAATGAAAGTGAATTTATCCAACCCAGCAGAAGGAAAGTAAGATAAGCCCCTGGATAATAAAGAGAGATCAGTTTCAGAGAGGACGTGTGAACTAAGGTTGATTACCTTATTGTTGGCCGGTTCGTCATCACGAAAATGAGCCCCCTGTCTCCTGTACGGGTGAAAATTAGTATTTCTTTGTCTTTTATTGGAAGAGCCAAACCTAGTAACCATAGAAGACGTGGATGCCTCGGAATGGGTACTAGCTGATGAAATAGAGGTATTGGAGGTAGCATGTTGTAAAGGTCTTGTTGGATTGTTATTTTTTCTCCACAAATATACATTACTTGTTTGATAATCTCTCAAGTCTCTGTTTAACTTAGAGCATTGTACCTCATTGATCTTCTTGACAGTGTCATCAAGGGATTTATTAAGTTGTAATTCATAATGTTGAATACGTTCCTGAGAGCATCCAGATTTTAAATCTGACAAATTTGAATCAATCTTCAGGTCAAGCTCTTCAATGATTTTAGTATTTAATTTAATCAATAATTGCTTAAAGACTAAAGAACATGTATTGCATGCCTCCTCCCAATCCGACACGAAAGATTGATCCTCTACCACAAAAGTAGGTGAAACTCTGACTCTAAGACCTCTTGGTATTATCTTACGTCCAATGTATTTTTCTAAGAACACGCGGTTCCACCAAGTTTTTGTACGTTTTATCAATAAATGGTGTATCAGGTTAAAAAGTTCATCACATCTACGTTCACCAGACTGTGGAACACCAGTATCACCATCATTAAACACCTGGTCCACTTGTCCAAGCCAGGACTTTTCTCTGGCTCTAAAGTCCATATTGTCATATGACACACCTGTGCAAAACACAGAAAAATTAGATACAGAACAAATATGACAGAATTGAAATATGCAACCTAAAGTAAAAAGAAAAAAGAAAAAGAAAAATATGCACATGATAACAATGTACTGAGCTAAGCGCATAAATTTAGTGAAATTGGATTCAAGGATCTATCGCTGAATAAATACTGAAGGGAGATTTGGTCAAAGACGCAAGAGTGGGTAGAGACGCAGGATAGTGATCCAGCAGTCTGCCTGGTAAAGGAGCTACTAGCGCAAGCTGACTCGCGCCCCGATTCAGATGCTCCACAAGAGACCCAACAGTGTAGAAGGAAAAGGGCAGGCTATTCATCTACAAGAGAAAGCTGTGTCGGAGGGGTGTCAATGCCCAAACTCACGAACTGGTCTGGCAGGTGGTAGTCCTGAAGTGAGATTCATCAATGGTCCTGGAAGGGAACCGCGATGGAGCAGGACTCTTCAGATGGAAGAAGTTGGAGGTCCTACTTCACTAGAGATTCTACTGGGTTGGTATGAGGAAGGCCATTGAAGATTGGTGCCGGGAATGTGGACCATGCAACTTGTGCAGGTAGGACCGTAACAGCCAGTGAGCCTCATTACAACCAATAATCACCAAACAGCCGCTTGAGTTAGTAGCCTTAGACCATGTGAAGCTGGTCCCAAGCCGTTCAGGCTCTGTCTACGCCCTCACCATCGTTGACCATTACTCAAGGTTCCTGGTAGTTGTGCCAGTGAAAGACCAAACAGTGAATACGGGAGCCAAGGCATTTCAACAACACTTTTGTCGACCACATGGTTACCCTGAATGAGTGCTTACCGACCAAGGCCCAGCCTTTGAAGCAGAACTGTTCCAGGAGTTCTGTAACCTGTACGGCTGCAAGAAAATGAGGACAACGCTTTACCATCCACAGACTAATGGCATGTGTGAGAAAATGAACCAAGTGGTAATTGACCTATTGAAGACCTTGTCCCTGGAAGAGAGAAACCTGTGGCCAGAGAAGATGCCGGATCTGGTAGATCTCTACAATCACATCCCTGTAAACTCCACCAACTGTACTCCAGCCTACTTGATGAGAGTAAGACCTGACAAGTGTCATGCTGCTCTCACTGCATTCCTCTGGCGCCGGGGCTGGGCGCCTGACGTCATCACGTCGAGTGCGCACGTGCACCTTCCGCGCTAAACTCTGTGGCTATTCACTCGACTCCAGATCCTTGTCCAGCGCGCATGCGCTCCTGAGCTTGACTACGGCCGCTTCATCTCTGACCTCTCTATTGTCCTGGAGGACCTGACCCGGAAGTTCCAGCACACTTGCCCAATATCAGGCCGCCACTTCCTGTAGTTGGCGCCTGATTATTGTTGTGCTTCCTAGCTAGACCTGCTTTGTCCCTGCTCGGTTGCCCTGTGTACTCAGGTCCCCTGCCTTGTGTTCTAACATGCTTCCCAGCGTGTGCTCTGCCTTGCCTTATACCCAGGCGTGCTCCCCAGCGCACGCTCTGCTTTGTCCTGTACTCTGCATACCCTTGCGTATACGCCTTGTACTGTCTTGTACTCTGCGTAGACACGCTTTGCACTATCCTGTACTCTGCATAAGCACGCTTTGCACTATCCTGTACTCTGTGCAAACATGCCTTGCACTGTCCTGTATTCTGCTTGCACACGCCTTGCACTATCCTGTACTCAACATAATCCTGTCTTTTGTGAGCCAGCCACCTGGTTCCAGCAGTCGTAGCACTTTATTCCCCTGGGCCTGCCCCTGATGCTCCCTGTATAGGGGTGGTTCTCACTAGGTCAGCTCGCCCAGGGTGGGTTGGTATTGCGACCTAGAAAGTCCACTCCAGGAGTCATCACAGCAAATTACCAATTGACTTGGACATGGGAGTCTTAACACCTGAAGTAACATCACCAGATGCAGATTGGGATACAGAGTGACAGCAGCAGTACCGCAAAGTGCAAGAATGCATAGAGAAGAGTCTGAACCAAGCAAGACAAAAGCAAGAGAGAAATTATAATCAGCACGCCCCCGCAGTTCCCCTGTCACCTGGAGAACAGGTACTCAAAAGAAAAAGACAACTTCTTAAACTTGATGACCAGTGGGAGGCTGAACCATACACCATCATGCCTTCAGACTTTGATAACACCAAGGTGTGCCTCATTAGCAACGATGGGGGAGAAAACTCCACGGCAGTATCAAGAGATCATCTGAAACCATACCCTGACCAACTGAAGGAAAAGATTGAAGATAAGGATATCCTCAGCCAGTGAAAGAGGTAGAAGAAAAGATCAGCACTGTACTCAGCGAGTTCCCTTCAAATTGGACAAGAGTGAACCAAGCTATAGTCATGCCCGTCTTAACCTTTTCCTAGCTGGAAGTGCCAGAAAGAGATTTAAGACCAGCCCGAAGATCCGCAAGCTCAAGTAACAGAAGCCACATCTGCAGTAGAACGCGAAAATCTGCCCCCTGCTAGCGGTGAATCTGTCAGTCCCACGGTGAGCAGACGGCTACTGCCCAGCTTACCAATAAACACACTAAACTAGGCTAGATCACTACAGATCAGGCTGTAGTACTAGAGGTCAGATCCCAGCCAGGTATAAGGACTAAAATATAAGTGTAATGCTAATGTAAATAAGTTAAAAATGTTCATAATGGCAACCGTTAAAGGGAATCTGTCACCCCATTTTAGCCATATCAGCTAAAGATATGACTGAATAGTGTGTCCAATAAGCAACCTATCGGTATGTATGATATATCCTGATACCCCCGTTTTGATAGCTAAATACCTTAGTAAGGTTTGTATTTTTGACTGTCAATCAGGGCGGTCTAGTCCGGAGGGCGGCGGTTATTAGCTTCCCCGACCCGCCTCCATTCTTGCCGTGCGTCCTTTTTTTTTCCTATACGTTGGCTTTCTGCGCTTGCGCTGTAAAAATGGCCCTCACGCGTGCGTATTGTGCTTTTCCCAACAGTGGGCAAGCACACAATCATTACTACGCAAGCGCAAGTAATTTCTGTCACTTTACTTGACCCGGACATCGTCCAGTCATTCCTAATGACTTCTGGGGCAAGGAAGTTCAGGAAGACGGTCGCATGCGCAGTAAGGATTTCCTACTTTGCCCACTGTTGGGCAAAGAACACTGCGCACACGCAGGGGCCCTGTTTCACTGTGCAATCGCGGAAACAGTACGCTGTCTGATATTCACAGACAGCGTTACGTGACAGAAGCGGACGAGCGGGGGGGAAGGAATAACCGTCACCCATCGGACCGGACCGCCCTGATTGACAGCCAAAAATGCAAACTTTACTAAGGTATTTTGCTATCAAAACGGGGGTATCAGGATATATCATACATACCGATAGGTTGCTTATTGGACACACTATTCAGTCATATCTTTAGCTGATATGGCTAAAATGGGGTGACAGATTCACTTTAAGAGTATGAGCCTACAGAGACATACTGTATGAACTTTTGACCATTCTTGTTTTCTTGATTAAATGGACAATTGGGTCACTGGACTCGTAGTGACCAAGACAATGATTGTAAATAGTTAGCAACGATGGCTACAGATCAAAACCCGTCTGGCATGACCAAAGAAGTACTCTAACTTGATGACCACTAATGCCCTGTAGTCACGCCCAGGGCCTACGTTGGGGGTTTGAGACAGGTTCCCTCATATTGTACTTTGTTAGGTGAAAAGGACACTCCATTTCAGTACTTCACCAAATTTATATATCTGTTGTTAAAATCCTGTAAAAAGTTATATTTTGTTTCTTTTGTTTCCTCAGTCTGGGAGTACTGAATTGTACTGGGGGGAATGTGGCACCCCAGGAGTTCGGTTGCAACAATGGCCCTGCCTCCTTCCAGGGGAGAGTGATATCATGCCTGGAAGCAAAGAATGGATCCCCTTAACAGGTAGTTTCAGCATACAACACAGTTTCTGCTACTGGCCAGTAGGGGGAGCTGTAACATGACTTCAGGGGGGGCTGCTCTCTCTGGTCAGAAGCAGGAAATTAGTGAGGAGTTAGAGCCTGAACAGGGTTGAGACAGGATGTGTGGAGAGGAGCTGGGGGACAGGAGCTGTAGCTGAGCTCACCCCCAGGCTTGAGCGCAGAGACCAGGCCCCGGAGCCCGAGGCTGTGTGGGTACTAAAGGCCCAGGAGCAGAATCCGGAGGGCAGGAGCCTGCGGATCCTCTGTCCCCAACTGATGCTTGACAACACAGTAGCACATGTGTGCCAGAGATGCCAGTTAGGAGCGATCCCTGAAGCAGGCTATAGCTGCCTGACATGTGAGTAGAGTTCTACCTAAGTAGCAGACAGAGAGAGGAACTTGAATAGAGTTTACAGCAGCAAGTGCCTCAGAGAATAGCACTAGAAAGGAGGCCTCACAACCCACCTGACTAAGGAGATTCCCAAATTGCTTTCAGGCTGACCGATTCCAGAACCATCTGTAACCTGAGCCCCGGACTGTACCTGCATTGCTCAGTAAAAGGTAAAGGAAACTGCACTCTGCTGGTCTTCTGAATCTTTCCTGCGTCATCTGCCCTGCACCACATTCATCTCCATTATCTTTAATATCCTAACTGCCCTGGGACTTAGCTCTGTCTGTGGAGAGCTGAACCAACTCTGCTGTATCAACAACTGTTCCAGTGGACTGAATCTGCAGCGTCTGCTAACATCTTTATTGCCGAGCTCCATAGTTGGTGTCACAAAACACTTTATTAAAATCTCTTTATTATCCCTTTTCATCTTATCCCCTTTTATTGGATGCCCAGGGCCACGGACTGGGTCACTGCTGCCGTGACACTGCCCCTTTAAGAAGCGACCCGGTATCGAGTATCCACAATGCCCCGGCTGGCGATCCACTTTTTCTCTTGAATTTATCCACAAGTTTGCCTTTAACATACTCTAGTGTCAGCTCATTATCTGGCCGTGCATCTAGTGCAGTCACGAGTGTGTCATAACTCTCTGGAATACCACTTAATAGAAGTACAGCAACATGAACATCTTTAATTTCTTCTCCAATACACCTGAGAAACTCCACAATCTCCTGCATATTCTATCCATCACTTATCTTAGACTGATGCAACTTTCTCATGAGATAAAGCTTATTGCTGTGATTTGATCTTTCATGCACTTTCTGTAACTTGTCCCACATCTACTTTGCAGTTGCACATTTGCATATATGCACAATCTGATTATCATCTACACTGAGGGATATTGTGCTTTGTGCTTTCTGAGCCTTCTCTAGCTAATCATCTGGTAATGGATGAGGCACTTGTTCCTGAGTATATTTGTACCTTCTCTTATGAGCAGCATCTTCACCTTGAATTTCCAGGACTGTTAGTCTGTTAGTTCTGTTTAGTGAGGAAACATCAGGAGTGTGCACACTACCCCTTTAAGAGGCGGGTAGTGCGTTGCTGGAAAACCTGTATGAAATGTGCAAGCCCTGAGAGCAGGAGGCCACGGCAGGGCAAAGAGACGCCGCCAAGTGACCGTTGTGGTGAGAATGTCGGCATACCTGCCGGGAGGAGGGAGAGTGACCATGCAGGGATATTGGCGCTGGCGTTACACACATCATTAACATGTCTACAGATCCTGTGATTTCCATAATTCTATAACATTTTCTTCTTGACGTTGCTATTTCAATATTGAGGAGTGTAGATTAATTATTGACAAAAGTGAAAACCGACCCAAATGCCGAAATGACCCTAAGAAGCTTACGTAAAGAGAAAGTAGAACATGTCAAGGATAGGAAGATGTTTTCTACGGAGAGAAACAGCTTGTCGGACACTGAAACAATCCGTATTCCCCTAATGTCAGGATCGGAACGAATAGCGATGGCCAGCAACTAAAGAACCAAAATAAAAAGTAAATATGAAAGAAAGTGTGCAACTTTGCCAGGTTCCTCTGCCGATGTGAAAATGGTAAGAAAAGCCTGAATATTTCAGAAATTCACAAGTTGATTGGTACAGTCAGGGGCAGACATGTCATTGGTGACACCTGTGCAGCCACACAGGGGCCAAAGCAGTAAGGGGGCCCATTTATACCTCCAAAGCAGTTGCAAGTTTGCATTTTTAGGAGATCTTGGGCTGCAAAGGGTCCATGTATTGCTCTTGCACAGGGGACTTTTCTGTCTTTGTCTGCCAGTGGTTACAGTGGCAGTAAATATAGGGAAAGATATGGTCAAGAAAGGGTGTTAGAGACCTTTCTGATGTCTCATAGAAGAAGCATAGCATTCATAATCCTGGTTCTACACTGATGGAGCAAACAGGCCATCCTCTAATATTCTTTAAAGCATGTCTGGAAGGAAAAAAGCCAAGTTGGCCTTTTCCAATCAGAAGACCTGATTCTACCATCTAAGAACCAATATTTTTGCTAAAAGCTTGATGTCTATATTTAAGTAAATTGGCTGTTAATTGGTCCCCTTCAGGGAATCTTTATCGGGCTTTGAGATCATGGAAATAGAGTCAGTTAATGTGATCTGGTCTAGGCGAGAACCATCAACCAGTGAATTAAAAAGTGAAGTCAGTTGAGGTACCAGTAAGTGGGAGAAATTTTTATAAGAGGGTTGCTGCTGAGTTTTTAATATGTAAATCCAATGTTCTGATAATAGATTGTATCTATAAATAAAACAGCAAGGAAGAAGCTGACATTGCATAAGGGAGTAAAGCATAATGAGAACTCTACAGAGGATTTAAAAGAACAGAAGTCTTAAGTATTTCCATCCTGACAACATGTCCATATCAAAAGCAATCCAAGATTAACAAGCTGTAAGAAAATCATATCCTGGAATTAGCAGCTGTCTGCCATGATTATTTGTTCTAACAATTCTACTTTAAAATAGTTACATGCAAATATGTTATAATCTAGAATCCCTGGAAAACTAAATGAGAGAGATTGTTGCTGAACTTTTGCAACCTGATCTAATTTTTTTCTGTATGATACAAATTTAAAGCCTAAACGTCAATTCATCTAAGAATTCCTATATTTTTTGACAGCAACTAGCTATGACAATCTCATAAAAAATACCAAATCCCTAACAGAAACCCTACAAATCTATGAGATCATTTACATCCCAAGTATTTAATTTTTTTGAGCAATAATGTGTAATACATCCTTAGGATTACCAAGACAAACTACTTAAAAGTACTCATAGGCCCCATGCCCCAGCCTGTACGAAGGCACATGGAGAGTCTATGGCCCCATTATTTGTATGGCGCCTCCATATGGCCTTGTATTATAATGGGTGTGCATGTGTAACCCTTTATGAATCTATGAACATTGGAGAGGGGTGTTCCTGTACCATTTGGTGTGGATCCATAGCCTTAAGCCGGTGTCACACTTGCGTGTGTGATGCGAGAAACTCGCACGAGTCTCTCGTATCAACACTCGACACTGCTGCCGGTACTCGGACTGGAGCGAGTGGCTACATGTATTTCTATACAGCATCACACTCCGGTCCGAGTGCCGGGTGTTGATGCGAGACTCGTGCGAGTTTCTCGCATCACACACGCAAGTGTGAACTGGCCTTAATTCAAGTCTCAGAGGTAATTAAAAAGAACACTCCGATATGCATAGATTCATAAAAGGTTAAACTAATATAATTCAGATTTTGTAATTAGCCCGTATTACGTGAACTCTGAACCTGGAATATTTATTGGTAATATGTGTCTTTATTAAAAATTAGGTTCTTTGATTTGCACCTATATGTGCTGTAAGGTTTTACTCACTCGGCTGCTTCAGAGGTAAT
>VIAB01006086.1:53899-67278 GCA_009801035.1 Oophaga pumilio
TTCTTGCATATATACCTAATAGTGTGCGGTGTATATTTATATACACAATAAAAGTTAGGGATGGAATTATTTTGTCAGATACAATTGACACTGTATACCCTGTATAGACCCTACTATCTTGATTAAACTCTGTGTGTCAGTCTATGAGATGGCAGACTTGTGAATCCTCACATATTGCGCACTGCGTGCTGTGAGGATTCTCCATCCAGTGCCAGCATCAGAAACAACGGTCATGTGGTTGCAAGTATGCGATATGGATACTCCTGGCCAGAATCCCTCTAGACTGTTTTTGGCCTCATATAATACACTTGCATTGAGCTAGGCCAGAAACAGTCTAGCCGATTGTGGCCAGGAGAATACATATCACACCCACATGACCGCTGTTCCTGGTGCTGACACCGGAGAATCCTCACAGCACGCAGTGTGCACTATGTGAGGATTCACAAGTCTGCAGTCACATAGACTGACAAATAGAGTGACTACAGACTCATCGTTTTAGACCGGACAACCCCTTTCATATCACTGCTGAGATCAGTTAAGATTCTCCATTAATATTATTTTCTGATTCAGTATTATTGAACTGTCTTTTAATATTGAACTAATCTGAATACATGCAGCAACTGTATATGACTAAATGAATACCTCCCCTAACTCTTATTCTGGTCCTGTCTAGTCTAGGAGAATAACCAGTAAAGTCAGAGGTAGTATAAACTCTACTGGTATAACTTGAAGTCGTAGGTAACAGTCACAAGCTGTCACTGAGTGATGATTTCTCGAGCAAACACTGGATCAATCCGGCAGGTCACAACCTGCATAAGAACGACCAGAGCGGCACTGATAATGGCTAAAGATGGCGGTTGGTAATTATGTTACTAGGGGCAGGGTACTTAGATTAGTGGCACCATTCCAGCACTGCAATAACCACTCCTCCACTGGAGTAGTGCTTTAACTCCTTCATGACCAGACTATTTTCTGTTTTCTCACATTAATTTTTTCCTTCCCTTCTTCCAAGAGCCATCACTTTTTTATGTTTTGTGTCCACATAGATGTATGAGGGCTTGTTTCTTGAAGGGCGAGTTGTGCTTTTGAAAGACACAATGCATTTTATCATGTGATGGCCAAGAACACAGAAAAAAAATTGCAAGTGCGTTGAAATTACAAAAAAAGTGTTATTCCACAATTGTGTTTTGCTTTTTTATTTACCATGTTCACTACTGTATATGGTAAAACTGGTACAAATACTCCCATCAGCCGCTCCTGCTCTCACTGTTATTAGTGGCAGCAGGCGTCGGCTGATGGGAGCAGTAGTCCCACTAGCTGACAGCAATGACCGGAGGTAAATTTTATACTTTTAATCATATCTGCGCGCTCACGCTGCAATTTGACAGCGTGGTAACCGCGGCTGTCTGACCAGCAGTGATGATTTTACCGCTGATCAGAAGCGGTGTTTGCAACGCTGTCATGCACACAACTGCATGACAATCACTTGGTGTTCGGGGGCCGAATCCGAACAGTAACACGGACTTCCTGGTGAAGTCCATGTTCAGTGTCTGTGCCCGAACAGTAGGTGTACAGTATGGACGCCAAACTTTACTGTTCGGGTTCGCCCATCTCTAATGTTGCTATGTTTGCATCAAGAATTTGTTGAAATTTTGTTGAATCCATTCTTCCCTCTATCTGTGAAATGTTTCCCGTGCCATTGGTTGCAACCCAACCTCAAGGCACGATTGATCCATCCCCATACTTAATGGTTGGCGAAATGTTCTTTTCCTGAAATTCTGTGCCCTTTTTGCTCCACACATACCTTTGATCATTGTAGCCAATGAATTCTATTTTAACCTCATTGGTCCACAGGACTTATTTCCAAATACATCAGGGTTGTTTAGATGTTCTTTTGCACACTTTTGACGCTGAATTTTATAGTGAGGATGCAGGATAGGTTTTCTTCTGATGACTCTGCCATGAAGGCCTTATTTGAGCAGGTGTCTCTTAAGAGTGGAACAATGTACTATAATTCCAAAGTCGGCTAAATCTTTCTGAAGGTCTTTTACAGTCAAATGGGCGCTCCGATTTGCCTCTCTAGCAATCCTACAAGTAGCTCTCACTGAAATTTTGTGTGGTCTTCCACACCTAATCTTGACCTCCACTGTTCCTGTTTTAAACTGCCATTTCTTAATTACATTTGAAACTGAGTAAAGGGCAACTTGAAAACGCTTTGCTATCTTATAGCATTCTCCTGCTTTGTGGGCCTCCATCATTTTCATTTTCAGAGTGCTAGGCAGCTTCTTTGAAGAACCCATGGCTGCAGTTTTTTGGCACCAGGTTAGAGGAGGCTGGGTTTTTATAAAGCTGGGAAATTTGCATCACCTGGTCTTTCCTAACGATGATAGTGAACAGGTGATAACTTATCAGACTAATTAAGATCTGAAACCTTTGTGAGAGTTATCTGAGCACACAAATCTCCAAGGGTGCTCAAACCTTTGCATTGGGCCATTTTCCTTTTTATAATTTTTAAAATGTAAAAAATGACATTTTTTGTGCCTAAACTGCAAAGTAAATATGTCAGCTTTAACTTTATCCCTTTTAGAGATCATTTCATCTTGAACTTGTGTAAGGAGAAGAAGCAAGCCAGGCTTTTCTCATCTGTAATGGGCCCAGAACCATCAGGTCTGTCACCTCAGTTACAGGAGGGAGCGCTTAGAGGAACAGGATGTTCCCTGTGCTCGAAAAAAGGGGGCGTGGCTAAGCAGATAGAAAATGCGCGCACAGAAATTCAAATTGTGGAGGCGGGAACGCTGAGCGCGCATCAGTCATGTGAGGTAATTTCAGCTATAAGGTGAGGGGGTGGAGCTAAGGGTGCCAGGGACGAGAGGACGCGCTGACAGGAGCTGACCGAAGGGTCCCTCTAACAGGCCGCATGTACCGCTGTCCCTGCTAACATCGCTGTCCCCGCTTACATCAAGGACCTTGACGAGACTGCGAATTCAGCCAAGGACGTTGACACAACTGGCTCGGCCGACAGTACTGACCGGGGAAGGCAAGTTCTGTGTAAGGGATACCGGTGCTCGACGGTACAACTGAGCAGACCAAAAAGGCCACCGTGAACTATTTCAGGACCGTGTCTCAGGCCCCGATAGTACAAGCATTGTCACCGCTATGGGAAGAGTCTACCCCTCCTTTTTCCCTGCATCCATTGGGACCAGGGCTCATGCTAGAATCCCGGGCAATCACCACCAGCGCCAGGATTTAAAAGAAGACACCGTCAGGATCACAATGCGAGAAAAGCTCCCCCCATTTTCCACAGGACTGTAACAGATCCCCGTTGTGGCTCGTTCCAAGTGGCCCCAGTTAAAGAGAGAGGCACATCTGTGACTGGAGCTCAAAGTGATAAATGCATAGTTTACATTATCTTCCCCTATTAGTTAAAACCCCCTTAGAAGTGTTGCTTGTATTAGGGAAGAACTCTCCCCCTCATTTAAATATCTCCCTGCAAGGGGTAACCTCCTGTAAATTAAACCCCTTGGTGTCCCTCTTGTCCGCTACTGCATCCCGTTACCTGCTCACACTTGCATAACTGTTGACAATAACAATAATTTTGACCAGGGATACCCAAACTTTTACATGCCACTGTATACTTCATATATAGGGAAGGGGTTAAGGATTCTAGTAATTACACTGATGGTCTCTAAACTGTAAGAGATTATCAGACTTCTAGTACAATAATGTGAACAGAGACTCTCTTGTTACTTGATACTGACATATTATATGGGGGGGATTGAAAATATGTTTGATTCCCTGTCAATCTTTTAACATTTTGGCCTCCTGATGTTGAGAGAGAAGGTGTTTGTACTGCTGTCTTGAAATGGTGACTCAGGAAATGTTGTCCTTTGTAAGCACATGAAACTGTCATTAAAGATGATTTTGGTTGTATGCACTGGTGTGGGCCATTCATAGGATCACAGGGAATCGGAGCCTTGCAATGCATGGCAGACCAGAAGAGCTGGGAGGTGTTCATTGTGGTAATTTGTTCACACACACACACACACACACTCTGCAGCGGGTCGGGGTGCGGAAGATGAGTCCCTTGCCTGCAGCTACCGACCCGTGCCCTATTATGGACAACCCCTTTAATTATTTTTCCATGAAAAAACATTTTAACTACAATGTTAAATAATATTCATAACTGTGCAAACTTTTACTGTGTCTTTTCATTCTCACCTGTTCACAGTGCCCTGCGTAGCAATATTCTTTCAGCAATGTCAGCATTCAACATTTTCAGTTGTCAATTTAAGTAATCACTGAAAAAATAAGACTGAGAAATGTGAGAAAAGTGTAATCTGTATTGTGTTGACAGGTACATTTCTCCAAACCATCATCCTGCAGATCGTTTGCACTTCATGTTTTTTTTTTCTATAAGGATTGAAAAACATTTTATTACTGGGCACGAAAGACATAATCTTCTTACACTAAGCCTTTCAACAAGCTGACAACACAAGAAATTTTGAATGACAGATATATGTTTTGTGAAAAGAATATCCATAAAACATTATTATTTCAAATTTGGAGATATACTGATGTTTTGTATAGAAACGTAGAAATATATTTCTAAACACTATTATATGGCATTAGATCAGAAGTTAACATATATTATGAAATCAATTTTTCACTGTCAATATCGTAGATGCAATACTCAAGTAGGAAGCTAGATGAAAATGTCTCCAAACATTAACCCTTTCTGGACTTTTCAATTTATTTTCACTTTTGTTCTGTGATTTTGTGTTCTCTTTCTTACCAGAGCCATAACATTTTTATTTTTTCATCAATATAGCTGTATGAGGACTTGTTTTATACGGAATGAGTTGTAGTTTTGAACGACACATTTCATTTTACCATATCTTATATTGATAAACAGTAAAAAAACTCCAAGTGGGGCAAGAACATACATAAAATATATGGTGCCCCATAGCAAAAGTTTTAATTGCCCCACCTCTAAACAAAGTATATATTTGGCAGTGTAGGCATGGTCATCTCCCAACTTTTATAAACAGGGAGAGAGATGTATTGTAGCATGTGCACAATAATTAAGCCCCTATTTAAGATCCTTAGTGTTTTCACCCACGAAAACCCTTTCATGGCCATTATAGAGTTTTATTCTGTACAAAATTACCCCCTACAAACAGAGAATAATACCCTCAACATCAGTGAATATGATGGCTCCCACTCAGTATGACTCTCCAACAGCCATCACTCAGTATGATATGGACAGTAATATTGACCTCACAGTCCCCCCACACACTATGATGGCTGATGGCTTATCAGTATGATGCTCCCACATTCCCCTCTTCAGCATGATGACCCTCAGTGCTAGACTCCCAACCAGCATAATAGCCCCCACTTAATATGATGGCACCAATGTCAGCCCCCAATCAGTATGATGGCACCAATGCTAACCTCTTTCTTACTGTGATGGCCCCACTGCCCCACTGGACTCAGCATGATATAAATAATAATAATAATAATCTTTATTTTTATATAGAGCTAACATATTCCGCAGCACTTTACAGTTTGCGCACATTATCGTCGCGGTCCCCGATGGGGCTCGCAATCTAGATTCCCTATCAGTATGTTTTTTAGGAGTGTGGGAGGAAACCAGAGTACCCGGAGGAAACCCACGCAAACACGGGGAGAACATACAAACTCCTTGCAGATGTTGTCCTTGGTGGGATTCGAACCCAGGACTCCAGCGCTGCAAGGCTGCAGTGCTAACCACTGAGCCACCGTGCTGCACATGATATCCCAGACAGACCACCGCTCACTCAGTATGATCTCCCCCACTGTCCCCCCATTCAGTATGATGTCCCCACTGCACAAATCCCACTCAGTATGATGGTCTTCACAGTCACTGACATTAAAAAATAAAATAAACATTGCTCTCCTCTCCCTGTTCTCCCAGTGTGCTGCTCCGGCTGTGTGCTGTGTGAGTATTGAGATCCCGCAATGCAGTGACATCATCACGCGTGCAGTGCATGGAATAACTGACTCACTGGTGCAGGCTGAATGATTGATCAGGAAGACTTTGGCTCCCTGATCTACCATTCTATTCAACAGTATCCACGCACAGAGGGTGCCTCTGAAATTGTGATGACCGGTCATTGATCAGCCACGTCGTCTGCCATTATGGGTGGTTTGCCTATGAAATGTGATGAAATTCTGAAAAAAATTGTGATTCCATCATTATTTTTCAGGTTTTCTTTCTATGCAATTCATTTTGCAGTAGAAATTATATGACGACATGATTCTCCAGGTCAGTATAATTATGGCGATACCAAACTAGTATAGCTTTTTTTATATTATAGTGCTAAAAAAATCTGAAATTTGTAAAAAAAATCTTTTGTGTCAGCTTTTTCTGAAGCATATAACTGTTTAATGAATTTTATCGGGGAGCAAATTGAAAACCGCAAATCTGACTTTTGTTTTCTCTTTTTGGTGTTCCACTTATCTTTTAAATAACTTAATATTTTGATAGTCAGGGCTATTAAGAATGTGGCAATATTAAAAATGTTTATTATAATTATTCTGATATAACTAGAAAAATAGATTTAAACTATTATTATTATTTTTTTCATATTTTTCAGTCCCCCTAGTGAACTTTAACCTATGATCGTCTGATCATTTATACTACAGTTGTGCTCAAAAGTTTACATACCCTGGCAGAATTTTTGCTTTCTTGGCCTTTTTTCAGAGAATATGAATGATAACACCAAAACTTTTTCTCCACTTCTCCACTCATGGCTAGTGGTTGGGTGAAGCCATTTATTATCAAACTACTGTGTTTTCTCTTTTTAAATCATAATGACAAACCAAATCATCCAAATGACCCTGATCAAAAGTTCACATACCCTGGTGATTTTGGCCTTATAACATGCACAGAAGTTGACACAAATAGCTGGCTACTAAAGCTAACATCCTCACCTGTGACCTGTTTGCTTGTAATCAGTGTGTGTGTGCATAAAAGCTGAGTTTCTGAGATTCAGACAGACTCTTGCATCTTTCATCCAGCCACTGACGTTTCTGGATAGTGAGTCATTGGGAAAGCAAAAGAATTGTCAACGGATCTATGGGAAAAGGCGGTTGAACTGTATAAAACAGGAAAGGGATACAAAAAGATATCCAAGGAATTGATAATGCCAGTCAGCAGCTTTCAAACTGTGATTAACAAATGAAAAATCCGGGGCTCTGTAAAAACAAAACCACGGTCAGGTAGACCAACAAAAATTTTGTCCACAACTGCCAGGAAAATTGGTCGGGATGCAAAGAAAAACCCACAAATAACATCAGCTGAAATACCAGACTCTCTGAAAACTAGCAGTGTGGCTGTTTCAAGATGCACAATAAGGAGACACTTGAAGAAAAATGGGCTGCATGGTCAAATCGCCAGAAGAAAGCCATTACTGCGCTAATGCCACAAAGTATATCGCCTACAAGACACAAAACAGCACAGAGACAAGCCTCAAAACTTCTGGAACAAGGTAATTTGGAGTGATGAGACCAAATTTGAACTTTTTTGGCCACAACCATAAATGTTACATTTGGAGAGAGGTCAACAAGGCTTACAATGAAAGGAAGACCATTCCTACTGTAAAGCACCGAGGTGGATCGCTGATGTTTTGGCAATGTGTGAGCTACAAAGGCACAGGAAACTTGGTCAAAGTTGAAGGAAAGATGAATGCAGCATGTTATCAGCAAATACTGGAGGCAAACTTGCAATCATCAGCCCAGAAGCTGCGCATGGGACATACTTGGACGTTCCAACATGACAGCGATCCAAAACACAAGGCCAAGTCGGCCTGTCATTGGCAATAGCAGAACAAAGTAAAGGTTCTGGAGTGGCTAGCTCAGTCTCCTGACCTCAGTATTATTGAGCCATTCTGGGGAGATCTCAAGCGCGCAGTTCATGCTAGACAGCCCAGGAATTTACAGGAACTGGAGGCTTTTGCCAAGAAGAGTGGGCAGCTTTACCATCTGAAAAAATAAAGAACCTCATCCACAACTACCACAAAAGACTTTAAGCTGTTATTGATGTTAGAGGGGGCAATACAAGGTATTAAGAAATGGGGTATGTGAACATTTGATCAAGGTCATTTGGATGTTTTGGGTTGTCATTATGATTTAAAAAGAGAAAACACAGTAGTTTGACGATAAATGGCTTCACCCAATCACTAACCATGATTGAAGAAAAGTTTTGGTGTTATCATTTATATTCTCTGAAAAAAGGCCAAGAAAGCAAAAATTCTGCTGTGGTATTTTTTGAGCACAATTGTATATACAATGCTAAAGTATTGCAGTAAATAGTATAAATTGAAGTGTCCAAAGTGTTCCAGGAGCTGTTTTAATGACATTCATGACATATGTCATGCCTATACGTCATAGTTGAGTAGGGTTCCTGACCAATGATGTATAGGTACGTTATGGCGATCATCCGTGGCACAGGAACTGTGCCTGCATGATAGCTGATGAGAACTCAGCCTACTCGATAGCCGAGCCCCGGCTGTAACAGCCAGGAGCGGTGCCTGCAGCGCCCCCTGGTTGTTTAGCCCCTTAAAAACCATTATCAATATCATGCACCCAAGTGACGTCATCGCGAGGGCCTGATGGTCATTATGGCAACCCAAAGTTGTCATAACGACCTCCAGGTCTGCCAGCTACAGAAACCTGTTTAGACCATAGCAGAAGCATGGTCTAAAAGGCTTCTGTCAGTGTCACACTAACAGCTATAATGCATTGCAATGCATTATACCAGCGATCAGAGTAATAAAAGTTAAAGCCTCATAATGTGGGAGTAAGTAACAAAAAGTGAAAAAAATGTTAAAATATATATAAAAAAATCCCAAGAAAAAAAAAATTACACCCATAAACATGAAGCTTTATGAAAAAAAAAAAAAGTACACATATTTGGTATCGCTGCACCTGAAACAGCATGATCTATAAAATTATTGCACTCAGCGTCGGACTGGAGTACCTTGGGCCCACCAGAGAAAAATCATTCTTGGGGCACACCATCATACCTCCCAACCTTTGAAGAAGAAGGGAAAGAGGGACAAATTTTAGGCCACGCCCAGAACACACACATTTCACAACTAGTCACACCCATGTCCACGCCTCAAATGCACCCTTTTAGCACTGCTGATCACACTGATTGGTACTGAGGAAAAGAAAGAAAGAACAGAGAGAGAGAATGAAAGAAAAACAGAGAGAAAGAAATGAGAGAGAAAGAAAGAATGAACAGAGAGCGAAAGAAAGCAAGAAGAGAGAGAAAGAAAGATCGAACAGAAAGCGAAAGAAAGAACTGAGAAAGAAAGAACGAACAGAGAGCGAAAGAAAAAGAAAGAACAGAGAGGGAGAGAGAAAGAAAGAGGGGAAAGTAAGAACAGAGAGAAAGAAAGAAGGAAGGGAAAGAACAGAGAGAGAGAAAGAAAGAACAAAGAGAGAAAGAAAGAACAGAGAGAAATATAGAAAGAAAGAGAAAGAAAGAACAGAGAGGGAGAGAGAAAGAAAGAACAGAGAGGGAGAGAAAGAAAGAACAGAGAGAAAGAAAGAACAGAGAGAGAAAGAAAGAACAGAGAAAGAAAGAACAGAGAGAGAGAAAGATTAGAGAGGGAAAGAAAGAACAGAGAGAGAAAGAAACAAAGAGAGAAAGAAAGAACAGAGAAAGAAAGAAACAGAGAGAGAAAGAAAGAAAATTAGAGAGGGAAAGAAAGAACAGAGAAAGAAAGATTAGAGAGGGAAAGAAAGAACAGAGAAAGAAAGAAAGAATAGAGAGGGAAAGAGAGAGAGAAAGAAGCAGAGAGAGAAAGAAAGATTCTATAAAGATACTATAGCAGCCCGGCTCACATTGTAGTGCCCACCTGAGCCTCCCATATCATGATCCGCTCACATGGCCAGCATCCCCGATTCCAAGGCGATCCCGATGTCCGCGCTGTCGGAGGAGGACTCGGTGATGGATCTGAAGCATTCCCTGAAGTGCCTCCATGGTTCCATCACAATCTCCTCCCGAAATTACCTCATTTCCGGTCAGCTTCCAGCACATCACTTCCGGTAGAACGTCACGTGCGAGTTTTAAAGTGCTCCTCATGGCTCCGCCATGTACTCCTGTGTCAACAGGAAAAGACAGCTCCCGGCCGGGACAGCGGGGCAGACTCTCAAAATCGGGACTGACCCGCTGGATTCAGGACGGTTGGGAGGTATGAATGCTCCTCACCATACACCTTGTACACGCACGGCTCCACTCAACTCATACACACACGGTTCCGCTTTGTATGCCTCGTACACACACGGCTCCGCTCCGTACACTTCGCACACACACGGCTCCACTCAGTACACACATGGCTCCACTCCGTAAACCTCGTACACACATGGCTCTGCTCCACTCCGTACACACATGGCTCATCTCTGTACACTTTGTACACACAGGGCTCTGTTTTGTACACGCGGCTCCGCTCTGTATACACACATGGCTCCGTACAATTCATACACACAGGGCTCCGTTCCGTACACCTCGTACACACACGGCTCCACTCAATACACCTCGTACACACGGCTCCGCTCCATACACCAAGTAAACATATGGCTCCGCTCCGTACACCAAGTACAGACACGGCTCCGCACCGTACACCTTGTACACACGTGGCTCCGCTCCGCACACCCTATACACATGTAGCCTCTCTCTGTACACCTCGTACACACACGACTCCACTCCGCACACCCCATACACATGCGGCTCCGTACACATCGCACACACACGGCTCCGCTCCGCACACCCCATACACATGCGGCTCCGCTCACGGACATGGGACCCCCATACACAGTGATGGACGGACACTCCACAATGAGCTGCCATCACAGAGCACTACCTGGGCACCGAAACCAGCGGTGAGCGCGGCGGCGACATACTCACTTTCCGTACAATTCCAGCCACAGTATTCATCACTTAGTTATTCACTTCCGTAGGTAACCGTGTTTACCACCTGGAAGTTGCGAAAATCTCCAAACAGCACAGAGCACTGCCCTCCGACTGGCAGCATACAGGCATATATATGCAGATACACACACAAGCAGATACACACACAGGCAGATATACACACACAGGCAGATATGCACACACAGGCATATGCATACACAGGCAGAAACACACACAGGCAGATACAAACAGTCAGATACATACACAGGCAGATACACACACAGGCAGATACACACAGGCATATATACACACACAGGCAGATACACACAGGCAGATATACACACATGCAGATACACACAGGCATATACATACACAGGCAGATACATACACAGGCAGATACATACACAGGCAGATACACACAGGCATACATACACAGGCAGATAGACACACAGGCAGCTACACACACAGGCAGATACACACACACAGGCAGATACACACAGGCATATACACACACGCACAGGCATATACATACACATTTGCTGAACCCTCACCCAGAAAAAAAATGTATTGCACTTTAGCAGCAGGCAGCAGCCCAAGCAGAGAGAGAGAGCTGAAGTCGCCACTTCCAGGGAGAGTGTCACCACACAGCTGGCATTACAGGTCAGGAAAGCAGAGGAGGAGCGCACAGTGTGCTGACACCTGACACCACTGCTATAGCCAGCAACGCACAGATAAAGCGAGAAAGCAGTGCACGGTGCATATCACCGCCCACAAAGAATGTCTACCTCCTGAATCCAGAGACAGTGGGGGTGTCGCTGTGGTCAGGGTGAGAGCTGAAGGTGTGTGCGTGCAGCCTGCATTATAGGGAATCTGTCACCCCATTTTTGGAGTATGAGATGAGGCCACCGCCATCAGGGACTTATCTACAGCATTCCGTAATGCTGTTGATAAGCCCCTGATGTAACCTGAAAGATGAGAAAAACTAGTCATATTATACTCACTCATGGGCAGTCCGCCGTCTGGTCCGGTCCGATGGGCGTCGCGGTCCGGTTCGGTGCTTACCATCTTCTTGCGAAGCCCTCCTCTTCTCTGCATCCCGTCGCAGCTCCTGCGCAGGCGCACTGATTTGCCCTGGTGAGGGCAGAGCAGAGTACTGCAGTGCGCAAGCGCTGGGAGAGGTCAGGCGCCTGCGCACTGCAGTACTCTGCTCTGCCCTCAACAGGGCAGAGAATAACGCCTGCGCATGAGCCGCGATGGGACGCAAAGAAGAGGATGGCTTTGCTAGAAGATGGGAGGTGCCGAACCGGACCGCGACACCCATCGGACCGTACGGCGGACCGCCCCTGGGTGAGTATAATATATCTCGTTTTTCTTATCTTTCAGATGACATTGGGGGCTTATCTACAGCATTACAGAATGCTGTAGATAAGCCCCTGATGGCGGTGGCTGCATCTCATACTCCAAAAATGGGGTGACAGATTCTCTTTAACTCTTCGGACACGCTTTTAAAGGAGCCACGCTTTTAGAGGGCCCACGCGACCTATTCTTTCTCATTGGGGCTCACCACGGGGCATTTCCCCGATGTCCTGCCAGGCTAGACCGACCCTGGCAGGGACTAATGAAGGAGGCAAGAGCTGGGGCTGGAAGCGGGGGCCACGGTATCCCGGTGCCTCAGTCCGACCCTGATTGCACTAATTAACCCCTTCAGTGAACACCATAAAAAACGTGGCAAACAATTATGTTTATTCATCATATTCCACAAAAAGTGGAATAAAACGATATCAAAAAGTCAATTGTAAATAAAAATAGTATAGCTGAAAACATTATCTTGTCCCGCAAAATAAAGCCACTCTACAGCTTTGTCAGCGGAGAAATAAAGAAGTTAGAACAAACTGATGCAAAAGCAATGTGTAAAAGGGTCACAACATAAAAAATGATATATATGTGATATCGCTGTAGTTGTACTTTGAAGAATAAAGCTGCCTCATCACTTTTACCATACATGGAACAGCATAACCCCCCAAAAAAATTCCTGGTTGACGTTTATTCTGCCTCCCAAAAATGATAGTAGAAAGCGATCAAAAAATGTCATGTGCCGAAAAATGGTACCAATAAAAACGTCATCTTGTTCCTCTCTGCAATAAAGCACTGTCAGCGGAAAAGTAACAGTAAGTGTGTAAATGCAGCAAAACATAAAAAAAAGATATAAATGTGGTATCGCTGTAATCATACTGACTCAAATAATAAAGCTGTGTTATCACTTTTACCACACGGTGAACAGTGACTGGGTCACTAGAAGGTGGGACTGGAATTCAAAAACGGGTACAATCCAGTTCAGACTGGAAGGACAGGAACAGTTTCAGGAAAGACTGGCTCACAGGCTAGAAAAATATTTAGAGTTGAGAGTCCTCAGTGGTTGATA
>VIAB01006086.1:87134-97293 GCA_009801035.1 Oophaga pumilio
GAGCCTCTGCTCAGAACTCATCTCAAGTCCATTCACAACAGGAGACAGTTTGATTCTGGGTGATGGACAGGGGATACTGGGCCTTATGAGGGTACGGGGTACCTGGCTTGAGTGACACCAGCACCGGGGCAACTTGAAGTCTCCCCACATCCTGGGGTCCCTTGGACCATAGGCTTTGTGGAACTGCATCCAGCACCTCCTGTGGTAGGCCTACATCGGTTGTTTGGGGCTTCTGTAAGGCTGCTAGCATGATTGATTTTTCTTGGGTCAGGGGTGAAGAAAGTATCATGGTCCCATTTTCCTGGAACACTATGTTCACCTTCAGCTTCTGCAGTAAGTCCGCTCCCTGCAGATTGAGGGGACAGGTCTTTGACACAACAAACTGGGACAGGACAGAGTGTCCTGGCTGAGTCCACACGCTCAGGGGCTTTGTAAGCTGGGAATGTCTGACTTGATGATCAATCCCCACGCAAGACACAGAGGATTCTGATAGGCAGGTGGGGTCAGGGAGTTCCACATGTCTCATCACACTTATGGCTGCATCAGTGTCCACAAGAAAAGATGTGACTACGCCATCCACTTTCAGGGTGATTTGGGGTATTGGTCCCACTGGTGCATGTTAGGAGCGTGGTGTCTTGCGGACCTGGCTTGCCCCTGTCTTATGGACGGGGTTCTTCACTGCTTTCTGTGTTTTTTCCTTGACCTGTTCCTCCGGGAAAAGTCTTGGGTTGCAGAGGTGCTCTGCACTGGTTTTGGAAATGGCCAAACTTGCCACAGTTGTAACAGTTGACATTTCTTCTGTCCTTATACTGTGGTTTTTCATCCAGCTCTGTGGCCACTATCAGAGGGGTTGTCTTCCGCACTCCTGGTTGGGACTCAATCCCTTTGGCTACTGTGAGCAGTGTGTCCATTGCTATTGACCTGTACTCAGGTCTGGCCACTATCAGTGGTTTCCTGATTGGTTCTATTAGTCCATGAACAAAGGCCTGTGCCAACATTTGTCTGTGTTTCTGATCATGAATAGTGAAGCCCAAATCTTTGAATACTTGCATTACTCTGCCATGAAACTTCTCTACAGACTCTGTCTTGTCTTGGCTCATGTCATGTAAGCTGAGAGCTTGGCCTGCCAATCTTCCTTTGGCCCACTCTCTGAGCTGCTCAATTAGCTTTGGTCCTGACTCCCAGGCGTGCACATCTAATTCTGCTGGAAGCTTGAAGTGTTCCTTCATGATTGGCCAGAATGCATCACCTGCTTTTATTTCCATTACGGCCCAGAGATCATTCCAGGTTGCTGCATATGTGTGCTGGTTCTGTTGCATTCTTCTGTAAAATGACATGGAGTGCATCTACGGGTCTGGCAGATTATTCAGAATACTGGTCACCTGACTTGGGATGAAGTGCACATAGTGTAAGGGCAGTCCCTCTATCTGCCCCGGCCTTTTTGGTCCCTGTGAGTTTCTTTTCCTAGTACTGGGCAGCATGTATGATGTTGACTCTTCACCTGCATGAGAGGAGTAGTTGTGATAGTGTGTATTGGGGTCATGCACAGGCTGTTATTTGGTCTTAGATGTTGCCTTTTTGCATGGGGTGCCCCCCCCCCTTGCTGAAGCTGTGGTGGATTAGGGTTATAATTCCATGTGGGTGTAAACGTTGGCAGCTCTGACCAGTACTGAGGTTGTACATTATCAGCAGATGGTGATGTCTGTCCTCCCCCCTCAGCACCCTGGGCTGAGCTGTCTGCTGCCTGATATGTCTGGGGGCTGCCTGCAGCACTATGTGTAGGGAGATTTTCACCTTTTCCCGATATCATAACTGGCAATGGCTGGACTGTGTCTGGGACGTAGAATGTGCCTTGTGCACTGGATACAGAAACACAACACTGTTTGGAATGGGCGTTGGCCTAGCTGGTAAGGGAGGAGGAGAAAGAGGAGGATAGGACAGTGAGGAAGGAGGAGAGGGTCGTGACAGAGAAGAAGGAGGAGAGAGGTGTGAAGAAGGAGGAAAGAGGTGTGAAGAAGGAGAAGAGAGGAGTGAAGAAGTAGGAGAGAAGAGTGGCAGAGAAAAAGGAGGAGGAGGAGAGAGGTGTGAGAGAGTTGTGAAGAAGGAGGAGAGAGGAGTGGCAGAGAAAAAAGAGGAGCAGAGAGGTGTGAAGGAGGAGGAGAAAGGAGTGGCAGAGAAAAAGGTGGAGGAGGAGGAGAGAGGTGTGAAGAAGGAGGAGATAGGAGAGGCAGAGAAAAAGGAGGAGAGAGGTGTGGAGAAGGAGGAGAAAGGAGTAAAGAAAAGGAGGAGGAGAGAATTTCCCCCTCTCTGTGCAGCTTGAGAGGGCATGGTTGGAACAATAATGCCTTCTCCCTGTAGGGGGAGGCGGGGAGCGCTACACACTGCGCAAGTCCCACTATACAATGAGAGCAGACTGCACATGTCTAGTATTTCCCCTCAGATGGTTTAACACCTTTTCTGATCTTATACACATAAAAATCATTTCCTGGTTTGCTTCACATACTTTCCGTACCTCCTAAATGATGTAAGTCTGCTGCTACTCTACAGTATACCACGCAGTCAGCAACTTAACTTCAACTAACTTCCCTTTTTTCCTCTTCTTAATACATCATGCCATTCCGCAGCTTGAAACCTGCCCTTCTCATGGATTTCACATACATTAATCATCCATCTAAAATTCTTCACATACTTAACCTTCTTGTTCACCTACTTTGCCTTTTCCAAAAACTTCAAAAAAGTTGAAACAACTTCTAACACTTCTAACACTTTGTCCATGCTCAGAGGCACTCAGACACACACACACTCCCCCTTCTCTCTGCTGGTGTATCCAAAGTCACTAAAGTCACACATCTAAAAACAGGTAGCACACAGCACAGTCACAGATACAGCTCAGTTTAGGTTCCTCAAAATTTCTACGCTACACTACAGCTAGAAATTATCTCAGAATGCAAAAAATAGACTTGACAGTGTGCTAACAGCCAAGAGGAAGGGCAAAAAATGCTTTCTGTTCTAATTCTAAAATTTAAAGCGACAGTACGTGACATAAAACAAGAACAAATGAACAGACATCCGGGAGAAATCGATGCCCTCTTTATTAATCTGTGACACGTACAAGTCGTTCTGGTAACCGACAACTGCCAATCGCACAGAGCACTCAAATGCTTGGGAAAATTATCACCCTCTGCTCTGGTATTCCTTCCTGGCCCGCCGGTTACAGGGATCTGTGATATCCCTCAAAGTTATCACCATCCGTGCCTGGAAATCTGTGAGTTACTCTCCCTTCGGTGAATCTGTGAGAACTTATCCAGTGATTTGACTTCCTGCTATCAGTTTCCCAGCAACCACAAGCAAAATCAGTCACTGTTCCAACTATCTCCCGAATCTACACAGACATGAAACACATACACAGCACGCAGCAGACACCTTGGCTTATATCCCAGGGTTTGGATAAGGGCGTGGACTTTTTACACTACCTTGGAATGCGGTGGTGACCACACCTGACCGGCTAGAGGTATAGACCCAGACTGGGCAAGGGGGACATTCAGGTAAGATGACAAAATTTTCTTACCTTACTTATGGTGCTGCAGTCTCCGTCCTGTGGGCCAAGGCCAGGGCCGACACCCCTGTCTCTCCGGTCATGAGGGTCCCCATGTGTTTCGTCCACTGCCCCACATTTGGCGCCAGATGTTATGGAACTTTGGTTAGGATAAATTTATCCCTGTGTGTGCTGCGGCCGTTCCCAGTTACACTGAGTATTTTGAACGCTCAAGAATGACACTGTACACATATGGCGACAGAATAACATTTCATCAATACTGATGGTTTATTGCACATACATGGTTTTATATTTGCGCATAGAAAGGGGTAGTTAGTTAATTACCAAATTGTTGAGCTTCAATATTATTGGCTATCTAAATATATGTATGGTATTTATTGTGATCAAGACATATAAATGCTGATTAAGCAACTCAAATGTAGCTTTTAGTGCCTTTTGCAACCAGGACAAAGTTGAGACATTTACTCATCACTTTAGCACATCTGGTGGTATTCCTTTTTTTATCTTGGAAAATCCCCAAAGAGCTGTCTGGTTTGTGGCAGCCATTTTAAAGCAATTGATTATAATGTATATGTTAGCTGTGATTATATATGAGTACATATGCAAGTGAGATCTATATGAAATATATATATATTTCCATCACAAGTATCTATCAGGAATTCAGCATTGGGGGAAGTTCAATGTATATATATTGTCATGATCAATACTGTAAATGTGAGACTAAAGCATAGTATACACCATCAGGTCTACCGTACAGTGAGTACCAAGGGTTTCATGGACAAAAAAATAATGCCAGATACATGGATGGGACTACTTGGGATCAGTTTGAGAGTAATATCATACTTAGGCTTCTGGGATCACTAACAAACCCTATTCATTGCCCTCAGGCTTTACACCTGCCTATCAGTGGAGGTTGGCACCCTAAAGGGAAAATGAGAAGTGGCGCCCCCACTCACCAACGGCTACCGCTAAACATACCCTAACAGACCATTTACTTGAGTCTATAATTGGGGATCATTGAGCTGCATCTATCTATATTTTTAGTATGCTATGATGATGTGTACCCTAATGTCTCATACTCTAATGGGCTAATTCAAATGGGCAGGCTCTCCCAGTCGTCAGACAATAAATGGAAATAATAAAAAATTGAGAAGGGCTTTATTCTTGGGTTCTTTCAGGAAGGGAGAAATAATGAAGGGGAATTAACTTATTGTATGTTCTAACTATCAGGCCCTATTTATTACTCTGCAACTGTAACCCGTCTGACAGTGGAGGTTGGCACCCTAGAAGGGGAACGAGATTGTCGCCCCCACTCTGCAACTGCTCTCCCTGAATGACCCTACAAAGTCCATTCTCTAAAGAAAGCAACTATAGGTAAGGGTCTCATTGATGCCCATAGGTACCTGTGTTCTGAGATGGTATATCCACCTAGTCTTACATGGTAGAATCAGTTGATTCCAATTGCTTCCCATTTTTAAAACATTAGTTCTGTCAATTCTCATAAATCTTAATAGAGAACTGTCTCCATTATGGATGATCTTAACCCCTTTACCCCCAAGGGTGGTTTGCATGTTAATGACTGGGTCAATTTTTACAATTCTGACCACTGTCTCTTTATGAGGTAATAACTCTGGAACGCTTCCATGGATCCCGGTGATTCTGACAATGTTTTCTCGAGACATATTGTACTTCATGACAGTGGTAAAATTTCTTTGATATGACTTGCATTTATTTGTGAAAAAAATGGAAATTTGGTGAAAATTTAGAAAATTTCACAATTTTCCAACTTTGAATTTACATGCCCTTAAATCACAGAAATATGTCACACAAAATACTTAAGTAACATTTCCCATATGTTTACTTTACATCAGCACAATTTTGGAATCAACATTTTTTTGTTAGGAAGTTATAAGGGTTACAAATTAAACAGCGATTTCTCATTTTACAACACCATTTTTTTGGGGACCACATCACATTTGAATTCACTTTGAGGGGTCTATATGATAGAAAATAACCAAAATTGACACCATTATAAAAACTGTACCCCTGAAGGTGCTCAAAACCACATTCAAGAAGTTTATTAACCCTTCAAGAGCTTCACAGGAATTTTTGAAATGTTTAAAAAAATGAACATTTAACTTTTTTCACAAAAAATGTAATTCAGATCCAATTTGTTTTATTTTACCAAGGGTAACAGGAGAAATTGGACCCTAAAAGTTGTGCAATTTGTACTGAGTACGCTGATACCCCATATATGCAGGTAAACCTCTGTTTGGGCGCATGGCAGAGCTCAGAAGGGAAGGAGCGCTGTTTGACTTTTCAATGCAAAATTGGCTGGAATTGAGATTGGATGCCATGTCTCCTTTGGAGAGCCCCTGATGTGCCTAAACAGTGGAAACCCCCGCACAAGTGACACCATTTTGGAAACTAGACTAAGAAACTTATCTAGATTTGTGGTGAGCACTTTGAACCCCCAAGTACTTCACAGAAGTTTATAAAGTACAGCCGTAAAGGTAAAAAATCATATTTTTTTTCCAAAAATGATCTTTTCGCCCCCAATTATTTATTTTAACAAGGATAACAGGAGAAATTGGACCACAAAAGTTATTGTCCAATTTGTCCTGAGTACCCCAATACCCTATATGTTGGGGTAAATCACTGTTTGGGTGCACAGCAGAGCTCGGAAGGGAAGGAGTGCTGTTTGACTTTTTCAACGCAGAATTGGTTGGAATTGAGATCAGGCGCCATGTCACGCTTGGAGAGCCCCTGATGTGCCTAAACAGTGGAAATGCTCCAATTCTAACTCCAGCCCTAACCCCAACACACCCCTAACCCTAATCCCAGCCCTAACCATAAACCTAACCACAAACCTAACCATAACACACCCCTTATGCTAATCTCAACATAACCCTAACCTTAATCCAAACCCTAACCCTAACTTTAGCCCCAACCCTAACCCTAACTTTAGCCCCAACCCTTACCCTAACTTTATCCCCAACCCTAATCCTAACTTAAGCCCCAACCCTAACCCTAACTTTAGCCCTAACCCTAACGGGAAAATGGAGATAAATAAATTTTTTATTTTATTATTTTTCCCCAACTAAGCGGGTGATTAAGGTGGTTTGATTTACTATTTATAGCGGGTTTTTATGTTTGGCAGCTGTCACACGCTAAAAGACGCTTTTTATTGCAAAAATTTTTGCATCACCACATTATTTTTTCCATATTTTGGCCCACAGAGTCATGTGGGGTCTTGTTTTCTGCGAGACGAGTTGACGTTTTTATTGGTAACATTTTTGGGCACACAACATTTTTTGATCGCTTTTTATTACGATTTTTGGGAGGCAGAATGAACAAAAACCAGCAATTCATGAATTTCTTTTGGGGGGGGCGTTTATACTGTTCCGTGTGTGGTGAAATTGATAAAGCAGTTTTATTCTTTGGGTTAGTATGATTACAGCGATATCTCATTTATATTTTTTATGTTTTGGCGCTTTTATACGATAAAGACTTTTTTATATAAAAAATAATTATTTTTGCATCGCTTTATTCTGAGAGCTATAACTTTTTTATTTTGTCACTGATGAAGCTGTATGGTGGCTCGTTTTTTGCGGGATAAGATGATGTGTTCAGCCGTACCATGTTTATTTATATCCGTCTTTTTTATCGCGTGTTATTCCACTTTTCGTTCAGGGGTATGATGATAAAGCATTGTTTTTTTGCCTTTTTTTATGGCGTTCACTAAAGGGGTTAACTAGTGGGACAGATTTATAGGTCGGGTTGTTACGGACGTGGCGACACTAAATATGTGCACTTTATTGTTTTTTTATTTTCATAAAGAAATGCATTTATTGGAAAAATATTTATCTATTTTTTTCTTTATTTAGGAATTTTTAAAAAAATATTTTTACACATGTTAATATTTTTTTTAACTTTTTTACATTGTCCCAGTATGGGACATCACTATATAAAGTCAGATCACTGATCTGACACTTTGCACTGCACTGTATCAGATCAGCGATCAGACACGCAGTGAAGGAGGCTTGCCGATGCCTTCTCTCAGTAAAGGCACTGAGAAGCCACCTCCCTGCAGGACCCGGAAGGACCCCGCAGCCATCTTGGAGCCAGGGTTCTGAACAGAGAACCTCAGGACAACGCGATCAGATCGGGTTGTTCTGAATGAAGCACGCAGGGTGCCCTGTTGAGATGAGTTCTGAGCAGAGGCTCCCTCTGGTGGTTACTAGCGGTGCTGGTCTGTTCAGTGATGATTGTGAGGACTGGCAATCAGGTGTTACTGATTGGTCTTATATAAGGGAGTCACCTTCCCATCAGGGTTGCCGGTGATCAATTGTTCTGGTCTGAATCCTTGTTTCCAGTTTCTCTTGTAGCCTGCTGTGTCGTGTCTGCATCTCCTGCTAACAGATAAGCCATTTCCTTCTTTTTGTTTCTTTGCTGGATTTTTGCATTTTGTCCTGCACTTCTGTGGGGGCCTTCTGGGTCCCCTCGGGGGCTTTTGCCCTCTCTGTTCAGTTCAGCCACTGATGTTTGTACATTTGATTTTTCCTGTTTTTTTTTCAGTGGCTGCTGTTTTGATTTTGTTACACCAGAGAGCTAATTTAGGTGGTAGAGGTCGTGTGATCTCAGGACTTTTTGAAATTAGTAGAGTTGGTGTTTTCAGGGTTTTTTGGGATTGCAGTAAGTACCCTTCCTATCCTATATCGGGGCAGATAGCTTTCCTATTTCTATCTTTAGGTGTTGATAGTTTCTCAGGCTGTGACGAGGCGTCTAGGACCAACGTAGGAACGCTCCACGGCTGCCTCTAGTTGTGGTGGTTAGTCAGGGTACTGCAATCTCATAGATTCCAACTGCTCTGGTGTATTACCTTTTTGCCTGCACTCCTCAGCTACCGAATTATAACAGTGCCCCCTCCCTTCGCGATGCTTCTCTAAATGCCTCTGCCGGCACCGGAACCCTGCAATCTTATTTTATTGCAGTGTTCCAGGGGCTAAGGTGCTGGGAGTGGTCCGTGTGAGAATCAGCTAACACCTGGCCGCCATCGGCCGCACACCCCCCGTGTGCGCGGCCAATCACTAATGACGTACTATTCCGTCCATGGGAATTAAGTCCCAGGTCACATGGACGGAATAGTACGTCCAAAGGCAGAAAGGGGTTAATAGGTCTGTCCAGGGGGGTGTCTCTTATCAGGGCAATATCCCTCAGATGTTCTCCAATTCACCTACTAAGTTCTCTGATGATTTTCCCTGTATATTCCAGGCCACACTGACAATTGGCCCTGTATATAGCACCCTTCGTATGACAATTTATAAAGGGGCTAATCTGATATTGTTGGCCGCTGACATTACTCGCAAATAAATGCCCTGTTGTGATCACTGGACAGGCTATTCAGTCACTGCATTTGAAACTCTCCTTCAAGTTGGAAGAAAGTCATGTTTCCTTTTTCGAGGGAAAAAAGTGACTATGGACCAGCCTGTCCCCTATAGATCTACCCTTCTAGACTGTGATCTTTGGGTTTGGTCCAACCAGAACCCCAGTGTCCCCATCCATCTTCAGAATTGGCTAGTGTTTTTGTAGAATTAATCGAACTTGTCGTGAGCCATTATCAAAAGTCATGATATAACGACATGAGGGTTGTTCTTCCCTAGAAGGAGCCGATACCAGAACCTGGACTCTGTTTATATTTTTGGTCTCATTATATACCTTCATTAGGACTCCATCTGGGTACCCCCTGTCCAGGAAGCATACACCTATATCAGCAACCTGATTCTTGTAATCAACATCAGAGGAACAGTTTTGTCGTACCCTCAAGTATTGGCCTTTAAAATATGCTTCTTCAGCGAGACAGAGTGGTGGCTGTCCTACCACAGAAAAGCATTCATGGAAGTGGGTTTACTGTAGATTTTGGTGTCTAGATTTCCTTCCAAGAAGCATAACTTTTTCATTTTTCTGTATACATAGCTACAGTCACATGTAAAAGTATTTTGCACCCCTGGTCAACATTACGGTTAGTGGGAACAGTTAAGCAAGTTGAAGATTAAATAATCTCTAAAAGGGGTAAAGTTATGACACATTTACTTTGTAGTTTAGGCAAAAAAATATACATTGTCATTTACACTTTAAAAAATACAAAAAGGAAAATATGCATATAAACAAGACTGATGCATTGTGGAAACAAGTCCTGTGGACCAATGAGATTAAAATAGAACTCTTTAGTCACAATGATCAAAGGTATGTGTGGAGAAAAAGGGCACATAATTTTAGGAAAAGAACATCTCACCAACCATTAATCATGAGGGTGGACTTGAGAATCAAAATTGTTGAACAATATCAACAATCTCAAAGTTTACAACACATGGCACTGTAGCTAATCTCCCTGGATGAGGATGACAGAGAAAAATTGATGAAAAGTTGCAACACAAGGTAGTCCGGATTGTGTATAAGCAGCCCCAAGTAAGTTCCAAAGAAATTCAAACTTTCCTGCAGGATCCTGGTACCTCAGTGCCACTGCGAACTATCCATCAATTATTGATTGAAATAAAATACTATGACAGGAGACCCAGGAGGACCCCACTGCTGACACAGAGA
>VIAB01006087.1:31197-47678 GCA_009801035.1 Oophaga pumilio
TGCGACCATAAGACGCACCCCTATTTTCCCCCAAAATTTGGGGGTAAAAAAGTGCGTCTTATGGTCCGAAAAATACGGTACTTTTTACCCATGAATACAAAGCAATCTGCAGCTATTTACTGGTCATATAGCTTTTCACACGAGGGTTGCATAAAGGATTGGACTAAGTGCGAAGTCATATGACTGTATAAATCTGACTGAGATCGTAAAGCAATGCGCAGATTGGCCGGCGGCTGTCCCGACCCGAGCGCGACAGCTTCATGTATTTTTATGCAGCGGTCATGCTAAGATCGCGAGAACCGCCGGCCAGTCTGTGCACTGCATTCCCGATCTCAGTCCAATTTATATGGCTGAGATCTAATGAAGATCGATAGGACCTTGTTTGGCATTTCTTAGGTGCATAGAAAAGAATCACCGAAAAAGAAGAAAGAGGGAATACCTGGTAGAACGGTCAGCCAAGCAGTGTGATGTGAATAGCCAATAGAATTCCCAGCCAGACAGGTATACTCCCCAGCATCCTCAAAAGACACATTGCGTAAAACGAGAACCTCAATATCCTTATCCGAGGAGTATACACCCGTAGGCTAAAAAAAGAATGGAAAGAAATAAAAACTAAAAACCGGACAAACAGAGGAAAACAGGAGGGGAGGGGGGAAGAAAAAAAGAATAACACCAATGAAAACTAATGCAAAAAAACAAAGCCAGAATCCCAGCAGGAGGCTAAAAGTCAGCAGAGTGTCCTAAGCTTATCACCTGTAAGAGAAACAGAGACCAGAACCCTTCACCAGGTTTTATGAAGATCTGTCCCACCGACAAGGCATGCAAGTGAATGAGATCTGAAAAATGGACCCACAACATGGCTTGAACAGCTTCTAAATGGAGCAAACCCTAGAATTCTTAAAAAGTTTGAGCCTTATTAGTATTACTTCATCCACCTAACTTCGCTGGATGAGTATCAGTCCAAAATGTTATTTGTATCTTGGAGGTTCACGAGGGAGTGTCATAAAGCACATCTGTCATGAACATGGGGTTAGCTACCACAAGTTACAATTTGAATAACTTGATTAAAAGAACCCCCCAAAAGAGAGTGGTGCTCCTCATCTACTGGGCTGCTAGTTGTGGGTTTCTTTTTCAGTACAATCTCTTGATTTTGAAGGGACAGAAGCACCATTGGTGGTGGAAACACCAAATTATTAAGTAACCAAAGACCCAAGAATATTCAATTCTTTTCAGCTTGAAAACTCATTTGAAACCAGGAGGTCTATGGTTTTACCTGCTGTCGGATCGTAAATGTTGAGCCAAAATGTAGCTTCGGCTATGCCGATGAAATTGTTGGCTCTACATATATATTCTCCTTCATCTTTGGAGGTCACATTGCAAAGATTTAAGACAACATCAGCTTCTGAATCATTGCTTATCCATGTCTGCAGGAACAGCAAACACTCAAACTTCAGAATATGGCTTCAAACTTGATCAATCGTCATGAAAGAAACAGGGTAATGTCGGCCTCCATCACGTCTTATAAAAACATATTTTACTCAATAGTTACTCTTTGGGTTCGCCACAGTGTAAAGAATATTTTACAAGATCGCCACGCTTTTCTGAAAGGCTGGACCTTAGTGATTAATCGAAAGTTGAAATATTTTTCAGTCAATCGGAATGTTGGCCAAATTTTATTCGCTTGTATTCTGGTGCAAATATTGCATCACACCCCGCTCTAGAATGTAAGTTACCATCTATCACCACCTTTGCAAGATTCTTCCAGGAATAAAAGGAATTCTATCAGCACTGTTCCAACCAAGTACGTGTGCACCGGTGCACCCTTGGCATGGCCAAACAGTTCTGTGCACCTTCCCATCTACTTGTTTTCCATCGATCTCTGACCTTCTTCAGCTCTATAAAGCCAGAGGCGTCAAAAAAAATAGATAGGAGGCCAAAGATAAAGGGAAAACAAGTAGTTGGGAAGGGGCCCTAAAGATTTTGGCCATGCCAAGGGGGCACTGAGGTTGGAATGGTCTTTCCTTGCTGGCAGATTCCCTTTAACACTTCTTAAGTTTAGATCATTATGTGTTTGCTCGAAACACAACTAAAATAGAAAAGTGGACACCCTATCTAGTATGTCCGTGCTGACGAGTAGCAGTAGGGAATGATGACTCAAAACCCTACAGATGGTATGGTCCCTAGGAATTCCTCTGTAGCATGGGGAAATAGGTGTGAATCCCAGGAATCGGGGGCCCACCTATCAAAGATGCATTACCTGATCTTTATTATATTTACATTATTCTTGAATATGGGAAGGAAAAAAAAACAATTGCAAATTTTCTTGATCCTCAAAAATAAAAGAAACCTCATTAAAATATTTATTTTTTGTAATAGCTAGATTATTTAATTTAAAGGAAATATTCCGTTTAAAAAAATCTAATCATTCCGCCCATCCCACCCTACTGCAATTTAACATTTGAATACAAATGTAAACAATAAAAAAATAAAAAAAAATTATAAAAAGTAGGCCTAAAAAGGGATAAAAATAACTTTTTAGAAAAGTAAAGACAAATTCTTTCTTTTTTTTACAGGATAGTAAGGCAAAAGTCATTATTTCAGAGTGAGTCAAGTTACTGCACAATATTAACATAATGTCACGGCTGAGTGAGATGAGAGCGCTCCATTTATCCTCCCACCGCGAGTGACATGACAGTCAGTGACTCAGTTATTGTGTTTTGAAAAGAAATAGCTAATCTTAAATGATTTTTCAGGTTAGTCACATTAATCTGCCAGATCCTTCTTATAGATGACTTATTCATCACAAATAGACCCACAATTGCTCTTGACCGAGCCTGGCACAACAGACTAGAAGAATTAAAAATTAATTCGGTAGACTTTGTGGAGGACACATTTTAGCTTTTAAAAGAGACAAGTCATAAAAATAAGGCGCAGTCAATAGTAAAAAATGCCCCCCCTTAATCTAAAATAAAGAACATATTCCTAAATCTAGAACCACCAGTATATCAGTAAAATGCTACGGTGTGGCCATGCCCGATAGGTGGGGGTACCATCGATCCAGAGTTCCCTGGATCCTCCTGCAGAGGGGGTTGGCGGCCACTACATCCAGGTGGAGATTGAAAAGATGGCAGGCTACATCCATGGCTCTCCAGGTTATTGTCTATGAGAGTTATTTAGGCCATAAAAAAGGAAAAATAAGTCTGTTTTAAGTATCCTAGAACTCATAGATAGTATTTTGCTGAATTATTACCCTGTGAGCCATAAAAGACCATAAAAATTTGTAATAAATAAAGGATATTAAAAAAAAATCCAAGGAATTCTCTGGATCAGCAGGAATAAAGAGCAAAAACTGACCTGATAAGTCCAACAATGAATGCCCTTCACTCTGCCCCACCAAGTATCAACCACAAGGTTCTGAGAAAGTCTTCCATAAGAGCTGTAACCAACTTTGAAGTTAGCTTTTCATAAAACCACAAATGGTTAAAGACTCCTACATAATTTAGAGATTATTCATTTTAAGGACCTGGAAACCCAAACGTGTAGAAAAATCAGGCCTTCCAAAGCTTACCTTCAGAATTGAGACATAAGGATCCCCGTCCTGTCCATATTTACTTCCATTAATTTCCACATGTTTTAGCCATTGTATGTGAGGTTGTGCATCACTGTAAACCTTGCAGTGAAATTCCACATCGCTCCCAACCACAACGGTTTTATTAGCAGGTAACCCTGCCTGGAGTATGGGTCGGTGAGAAGATCGTTCTAAAAAAAACAAAAAAACAAAACAAAAAGTGATCACAAAAATGGTCAGTGTAGAAGAAGCAAGTACCACAAATCACAGTTCTCCCACTGAATACTTAAAAAATAATAATAAAAAAAAGAAACACAAGACTTGGCCAAAACGTTTGGCAGGTCTCTTTACCTTTCATTGGACCTACATTAAAGCCTCTCGTCAATGTTGTTATACGTGAGTGTTGGAGACCTTCAAAACCTCGTTCTTCAGAGGACACATTGTGGCTTTTGAAAGTCATATACAAACATGTCTGAAGAACCTATGCTGGTCCAACTCAGCTGCCAAGAACTTAGCAATGCCTTGCTGGACTGCTACGTCTATCGGAGATCTATTATACGTTTGCCAAATATCCAATTTCCTTCCCCAGTTACAAAAAGTACATAAACATCACAACAAACAAACTGGGTATTGTACAGTCTGTACACATATACAGAAGTCCTCCAACAAGAAGGGTCCCACACAAAGACGTCTTAGTAAGGCTCATACATATGTAAGAAGAGTTCACGCAATTAAAACCTCATTACGAAGAATGGTAAAGAGACTTAAGAGTATTTTTTGAAGAAATGTTGAGTCTTTCCAATTACCTAGCACATCCAACTGAAAGGTCTGTTGAATAGTACCGTACTTATTCTCCACCACACATGTGTAGTTGCCTTTATCGGATGGGACCACACTCTCCATGACCAGGCTCCACTGCTGGTGGCGAAGCTTTAGAGAAATAAAAAGGAAAAACAGGTCAGCAAAACTATGGAATGCTAAGCCAATGTAGGTTGTGATGGTCAATGAAGAGAACTCAATGCCAATGTAGGCTGTGATGGTCAACAGGAAAAGATCAATGCCAATTTAGGTTGTGATGATCACTGGAGGTTATACAGGTTAATGAAGAGAAATCTATGCCATTGAGGGGTTATGAAGGTCAACGTAGAGAGCTTTATTTCAATGTAGTTTTTAACGGTCAACATAGAGGAGTCTATGCCAATGAGAAGCTATGGTGGTCAACGGAGAGCGCTCTACGCCAATGCGGGTTCTGAATGTCAACATAGGGAACTCTATGCCAATGATTTATTATGGTCAATATAAAGAAATCTATTACGACGAGGGGGTTATAATGGTCAATATAGTGAACATTGCCAATGTAGGTTGTGATGGTCATCATGTATGAAGCTGAGCATAGAGTTTTACACGTTTCTTGGATTTAGTAAGGGCTAATTGCTGTTGTCAGGCAGTTATTAGACCTCTGGGGAGAAATTTCCTCATCTAGTGGAATTAGTACACTGCTACAGTTGTAGTCTTGACATGTTATTTTTGGTTGTCCAGACCAATTGATGCACACCTATTTAGGGTAGTCAGACATGAGAGATTGGTTATGGGATTTATAGCCAGTTTTGGTTGGATCTTACAAGGAATTTGATAAAAATGATTGACCATAGTTCCTAAGTAGCCCACCAAATTTGACTGGATTCCAAAATAAAAAAAAATCATAGGCGAGCTCCAAGTCTGACACTCAGGTGGAACAACCTCTCACATATGCCCTTGACCATGGATGAAAACGTTTTCAATATTTTTATAGTGTTTTTACCCCCTGAATACTTGGACGGCTGGGTAAGATTAAAAAAACGTTCACATCACAAAATGTTAAATTTTTCTGTGAGTCAGTGTATAGCTGGAATTCTCCAGAGTTTATTTTTTCTCCGTCTCTCCATGGAGACAGTTTTCGGCACAATTCGAATCTCAGGCCGAGTAAACGTTGCACACAGGAGTCCGGGAAGAGATAATCCACCACTTTTTTTCTTCAGGGTCATTTAGTGTACGTAGACTTACCAAAATAGAGATTCCAGGGAGGATTTAGAATATTAAAGCTCTTTTGAGAAATCTCCAATAAAAAGTCATATGAAATTCTTGTGTATGAGGTGATCACATGCTCGGGGAGGGGGGCAGGGGTTCATTTACTTACTGCTGCTTTTTTAATTCGGAAAGTTGAATTGTAATAGTAATATCATGATTCTTGATTAATTCATATTTAGGATGCCTTCGCATCGTGATAGAAAGGAGGCAGAATTTTGCCTTTACCCTACTCTGGCAAGAGACGATGGTTTCACCATTTGCTTGGGGCATCAAGTTTACCGATTCTGGTTCCAGGGACTGTAAGGCAATTCACTGCCAACATTGGTATGAGAGGTCTCAAAAAGACCTTCAGAAATATCCATTGTCCATACGGACAAATAAATCGTCAGGGCCCCTGAATTCCCTATTATGTCCATCAATTTCATTCTGTACATTTTTTGGCACCCTTTGGCCACCTGAGCCATTTGGTGGTGAAGTTAAGGGGAATTCTACTTTATACATGCATCTTCATAATCCCATAACAAAATATTAAGAAACTCCATGGGGGAGTGGGAACAGAATGTGTATTGGGACTAATGTGAAAGGAGAGGCACTAGGATGGGAACCGTGTTTGCCCTCTCTTACCCTTTAAACAGGGACCTTTCATTGAAACCTTTCATCTCTGCATACTTTCCAGATTCTGACATCAGCATGCAATGTTTATACGATTATTATTTACCGATATGTCAAAATGAAAATTTCCACTGGCGGGCATTATAGACATTTAGTATACAAGTACGCGCTAGTCAAGAACATTCAAGTCTTTTAACGAGATCTGTTTGATGGAGACAACGTGTTTATGTGTGAAAGGACCAGGCTCCGGCGCTCAGATTTCACACTATTCTCCCCAAAATAAAGATTTTATCAGGCAGGGGGGCTTGTGTCTGGAGCCTGTCACCACGCGCGGCTAGTGAAGCAGTTTGACTGGCGTCCTGAACATTCAGACTGCGGGGTCAGAGGCTGCGTTCTCTCCTGCTAAATGCACATGTGTCTGTTTCGCGGCACATCCTGCTGTTGGAGGAAAAATACCCTCATGCTGTTTTCTATAGCACTTTGTGCATTTAAAGGACTAGTCCAGTCATAACAGTGATGAACACTAATGATTACTTACAAATTCCTAAGTTAAACAGTAAAGCCCTAAATGGGGCGGTTAGATGCCCTGTTTTTTATTCTAATAGTTTCTTCCTCTGGTATGGATTTCATACTGTTTTTGCAACGGGAGAAGCTTCTTACTTTGATCATTGTCACCTTTTGCTGACTAAGTCTACTCATCCTAGCAGAAAGTAAGTCACGTTAGCCATAAACTTTTTTTTTTGGGCTCCGAAACCCCCCAAAATTGTGTTTTTTACTTTTTTATGCCACATAAGTTGGTTTCAGATAAACCAAGTAGAATATCTAAACTAAATATCGCAATAAACATTACATAACAGTTGGACAAAATGGACGATTTTGACTAAAACAAAAGATTATCACCTGCCTAAGCTAAACAAAACACCGTTTTGGCGAAACCAACGAATGCTCCAAAAGACCGACCGGACACGTCAGATTTGTTTGCCTGGTCAAAAAACAATAGCTAAATCACTGGAAAAAAAACATTGAGCATACTGAGTTTTTTGGGAAGCTTTTGGAGCGGAAACTCTCCAAAACTTAAAACTCCTTAACATTTTTAGGTTTCTACTCCGTTTCGCAGTCAAATACTCCACAAAAAGACTCCATGTGCACATAGGCAGAGATGTTTTTTTCTTTTCCCTGCCAATGAATGTCTGTTCATCGGCATATATTTGTCTCACATGTTTGGGGGCTTTAACCCCCCCCTTTCCAATGAAAAATAACCAACATAGATGCTTCTTATGATGAAAACCGTATTGACTAATGAAGTCCGGATCACATTCTTGCAAAACATTGGAGAACATTTAGCCTATTGTAACACCCATCTCTGTTTTAAAGGGTTTGACTGGTTTAGAAAACTAATTTTCAAAACTTTGTGATAATTAATGTAAGTGTCTCTGATATAAGACCCTCATCAATTATCTAAAATGGAAAAAATACTAAAGTCCCATGTTCTGCAGGACAAACAGACCATTGATTTGAATAGGTATCATGTAATACCCTTTTCCTCCTGCGGTGGTGCTGCAGGATAACTGAACACTTTTTGTCAGATGCCTCCAAGAAATTACAAGTGGATTGTCAATGATCAATGCCACAAGACATCCTCTGATTAGATTTAAGAAAAATGGATCATCCAAAATTGAAAAACTTCAAAATATTTCAATACTGGAGATTTTAATGGGACACTAGTTTTGGTTAAGTTGAATACAATGTGTCATTCCTTGATATCCACCACAGAAGACCAGAGAGGTTGATCATAGAGTGATTGAAGGGGATGTCCTAGAGGAAGATCAGAAAAATCCATGCCCCCCAATACCTTCAGTTTTTCACAACCTTCTACAACAGATTATATACTGTATATACAGTGTGATTGATATTTACAGATTTATCAGTCGCTGACCATAAAAAATAAAAAAAAATAAGATTTTTTTTTCCATTTTAGTAAGATTCAAATAGTCATTTTAATGCCATTTTTGGTGCTTAGTGACTAGGATCAGCAGATAAGAAAGACTAGGCTAAACCTCATGCCCTCCCGCTCTCCCTTTCACTCTCTGATGGGCTTTATCACAGGGGGGGGCTTTGTTTCTACATTCCTTTGACTTTGAAGACTGCAAACAGAAAACATTTCTATAACCACTGTCACTTGTTTCCCCTGTCAGGGCACAGGTCATATGCCTGAGGTCAGACCCCTCTGTGGCCATGATGGCTGCCATGCATATCTCTGTTACAGCAAGAGAAGTCTGTGCTTAGCAAGCAGAATATATTATTGTTATTTATTATTAGAGTAATTTATTCCATGACGCTTTACATGTTAAAAGGGGTATACATAATAAAAAAACAATAAGTACAATAATCTAAAAATCTTAAACAATACAAGTCACGACTGGTACAGGACGACAGAGGACCGGACCCTGCCCGCGAGGGCTCGCAATATATTGTAGAGAACTGATCAACTTAAAAAGTAGCTGGATCAGATGAGTCAAGAAATAAAATGTACACGTTCTAAGAAAAAAATATATAAACAATTTAAAATAAAATAGAAAATAATAATAATAAATCCAAAACAATAACTAGTAAAAACGTATTACAAAAGGCTGCCAAGTAAGCAGTCTGTGGCCAGCAGACCAAAACCGTGTGAGCCTCCTACTACCTGCCAATCACTTAGACAATTATTCATTAACTATCTAAGGGTTTAAGTGCCGAAAATTGAAATCACACATTTTTTATTTGCACGGCCAATTTTAACTTTTTTTTGTTATTATTATTTCCTGCTCCTTTTGTTGCAATGCATTTTTTAGCTTCACATAATGTGTACACAAGGGATTACGTGGAGCCTACCGGCTCGGGATACAATGTAGCTACTTTCGTTATCACGCGTGTCATGCGGCCAGACTTTGACCTGAACATTCCAGGTTAGACAGTTTTCCCATCCACAGTCACCTAGCGAGGGAGCAAGTGAACGGATTTTTAGCATTGCACAAAGAGTACAACATCTGCATGTAATGTGCACTTGATCTGATCACAATGCAATGCTAAAAAAAGGAAAAAAAAAACAACAGAAAAAAAAGCATGCAAGTCAAAAACAAAAACTTACAAGAATAAACTCAACCGATCGACGCCGAAGAGACTTGTATTTAGGAGACTCACCGTGCATTGGAATTCTACAACAGGACACTAGTATTGTGAAAAATTGAAATTTTATTTCTGGCGCTGGTTGAAACAAAATGCCTTGGCCCTGCTTGCATCTATACCGATGCCCTCTGAGGCCCAAAATTATTCTAAAATGATACTGTTTAACATAAAACGGCCAAGGAGTGCACAAAAATGTTCTATAACCACTCGGTCCTGTGAAATGCTCAAAAAATATAACCACTTTTATCAATGGGCCTTCTACCCCAAAATTTGACTACTAGAGCTTTTTTATGGCATTAAGGGGTGGTCCACTACCTGGATAACTTCTTTTTAAAATGAGCAACTCCCTTGTAAAATAAAAATAACACATACTCAACTCCTACACCGGGTCTCCCAGGGCTTGTGTGACATTGTTATGCCACACAAGCCCTGCAGCCAATCAGAGTCTGCTATTGGGTTGCTTCATGGCTGCTGTTAGGCTATGTGAATCCAACAGCCAATGTCATATAAGCCCCGGAAGACCCGGCGCTGACATCGCTGAAACGGCACAGGAGGTGAGTAACTTATTTTTATTTTACGAGGGGGACAACTTATTTTACTATATACAGATGCAAAACCTGGATGATAAAGAAACAAGACAGAAGAAGAATTGATTCTTTCAAAATGGGGTGCTGGAGAGGGATGTCATCAATAACATGGATGGCAAGAAGAATAAACAAACAAATCAAACCAGACATGTTACTGGAAGGAAGGATCACCAAGCTATGACTTGCCTACTTTGGACAAATCATATGGAGAGAGCAATCACTGGAAAAGGACATCATGGTCGGAAGAATAAAAAAAAACAAGACGAAGAGAAAGAACAGCAACTCGTTGGTTTGATACCATCAAAATAACGGTGGAGAAGATCCTGGTGGACCTATCTAGTCTTGCACAAGATTGATCTTCCTACAGGTCGTTCATCCATCATTTCACCATGGCTCGAAATTGAGACAAAGGCCATTAAAGAAGACAACTTATTTTTTGGACAGCACAGTGGCTCAGTAGTTAGCACTGCAGTCTTGCAGCAATGGGGTTCTGGGTTCCAACCCCACCAAGAACAACATCTTGTTTGCGTGGGTTTCCTCTGGGTACTCAAGTTTCCTCCCACACTCCAAAGACCGAACTATCGATTGAGACATTGGAGTCCATAGATCGGCAGATGATGACAGACACACTATTGGCCAAATTATAGGAGACATTGGAAAGATCAGGTACATCACAGTAGTCTCATCAAGCATTTGCTGTCTAGGTCCTAAAACCGTAATTGGATCAGGCCAAAACCAGCACCCTATATGACCAGCCTAGCTCCTGACAGTCAGAAGAGGAGTTGGTTACTACCCTACTTGACCTACCTTCTTGTCCAGAAGGTGGAAGGGCAACATGTGTAATGTAGAAATGGTCTGGCTTAAGGTATAAAAAGGGGAAAATCTACTAGTAAATAGCAAAAATTAGGGTATCTGCAGAAAATATCCAAAAATTGAGCATGGAGAAGTTTTTGAAGGCCCTCTCTCTCTTCATAGGTTTTTGCACAGCAAATTACAAGACTACCCGTTATGTCATGAGAAAGTTGAGAAAGCCACCTGGAAGCAGGCATTACTGTGATATCAGTATGAACATAGTATTTGCATATTGCAAAATGATGAAATTATTCCTTATGCAAATTATGAAAATGAGAAAATTATGGTGCTTAGCAGCAATGAAGCAATCTGTGCAGACAACATTTACCTTGATTCCTCCTATGCGATGTTCCCCTCTGAATTCTTTACCATTTTTTAGCCAGTAGATAGTGGGATGGGGTTTGCCAGCGGCAGCACATCGGAATCGGACAGTGCTAGCAGCTGGTACTGCAAAAAGCTTCTTTTCCATTTTTTCCGGTTGGGTCCAGTATGGAGGTTCTACATTGCAAAACAAATAGATTATTGTTATTTTAAAATATACTAATTTTTTTATTTTTGGTTAAAAAAAAAAAGTTTCACATACTTAGGGCATAATCTTATACCTTACTTGGAACTAGGTATCTTGACTTCTGATGCAGAAAGTACAAATGACCTGGCAATTCTTATAATTTAGGAAGAACATGGGAATGAAGAACATGGATGCCTTCTTCAAAAAACAGTGCCAGAATGCATGCATCATTGTAAAATATTTAGAGTTGAGAGTCCTCAGTGGTTGATACCTTTTAATGGCTAACTGAAAAGATGGTAACCATTAAGTTAGCCATTAAAAGGTATCAACCACTGAGGACTCTCAACTCTAAATATTTTTCTATCTACTGGCTAACACGGTACAAAGATATACATCTTTACTGGATCATTGTAATAAACTAGGTTGTAATACCAGACAACCCATGGACCCATGAGGCACTATGGCTGAAAGAAAGCAGCAAGTGGAGTAACTAGAGTCAGATGGGTTGCAGAGCAAAATTTTGACCTGTGCACCCACACCCATGTCGGTCAGATGTATGGGCTTTTGTAGCAGTCTAGATCCTATAAATGCCACTTGTTCATCCTCCACGTAATAATGTCCCCCGTCTTGGCACCTTCCTGTAATAATGTCCCCATCCTGGGTCCTTAAGCTGTTTCCATTCACAACATTGAATGGATAGCGCTCACTGTCACCTCTTTATGTTATCTCCACAAGTACGCGGACGCCTGTAGCTGCCTCCACATGTACTGGCAATGGTCATGGTGTCCTGTGAATATGCTTAAAGGGACTTCGTCAACAGGAAAGATGACAGTGTTGGGAAAAAAAAAAAAAGAAGACTGCACTGCCTTGGTTCAGCATCCAGTCCTCCAAGGCAGCCTTCACTTCTACACTCAGGATCCCTGGCATCTCTTGCATTTTTTAGGCCCCATTACATCATGTCGTCACAGGGTCTAATAAGCGCAAGAGGACAGACGTAGAGAAAGCACTGATCCGACTGCCATGGAGGACCAGACTGAATGCCGCACTAGGGCAGAGCAAATTTTTTTGCTCAACTTCCACAACATACAATGATACTATGCAAGTAATAAAGCTGAACTTTTGTCACAAAGGTGTCCACTAAATGGAGATCTTGGTATGTATGCTACTAAGCCTTTGTGACAACACCCACAAGCTTCTTTTAAAAGGGTGAAGCTTTGATATTACATCATTAAAAAAAAAACCATCACCTTAATCAGGTGTCCCCAATGTGGCTCAGGAGCCACATGTGGCTCACAGGCCCATGAGGTGTAGCTCGTAGCTGTCTGACAACTTGGTGCATATGCAAACAGGTCTAGCAAACAGTCATGAAGAGCAGGTCTCCAGACGTTGATTTTTCTGAGGAGCCCAGCACAGAAGAACAGATCTGGATGGTGGGAAAGTTTTGCCTGTCTTTATACCAGGTGCTGGGTGTTTCTACTGTGGGTGAAGGGGCACAGAACATGTCAGAGCCAAATGTTACTTTCATGGCAAGAGCTCATGCAGATGTTTGTGCAAATCAGTCCAAGGACGAACTGCAATGTTTGGACTGACCATGGCTCTCACGACCCGAGTATGGAAGCCACATAGACATATACAAAGCTGACATTCGGGTCAGGTGAGCCGCGGTCAGTCTGTGAATTGTGGTCCGTGCTTAGACCGATTTGCAAGGACGCCTGCAAGAGCCCTCAAAGGTTGAGGACCACTGATTCAAAAACAGTAATGTGTAATGTTGCACTGTCCAACAGCAAAAAAAAAAAAAAATTCAGAGTAAGTGTATGAAAAAAGAAATGCCAAAGCATTTGCGGAATGAAGCCGAGCATATGCAAATGGTACAAATATTGACCTTCCAAGCATAATCTCACCCGCAGTATGTATGCACTTGGACTACCGCGGAGAAGTGACACAACACATTCAGATTATCATTCGTTTTTATTTACAGTGCAGCACTGACAAAGTCAACGCCTAAGGACAATATTGGCACAAGGCAGTTCAATTTTCAGATCGATAACATGCAAGATGATAAATATTGGAGTTTCGCAAGAACAATACGTAATATTGACTTAAACCTAAGGCACAATCATCCAGGAACATCCAAGCATATGGCCAAGAGAGGAGAAAGAAAATCTGGTTTAGTGCACGCCGGTACTCATAAGTCACAACTGAAATGGGAGACTGATATGGTAGACTAGGGCGTCCCAAGCCCACAAAAAGAGAAATGTTTCTTAGGGTCGGTCCTGAGCTGTAAGTGATTGGCTTTGAATCATCTCCAAATGCTGTTGAAATCTATTGAAATCTACAGGGCTCATTGAGATCAGACTGTGGGTTCACCACAATAATCTTTGGCTAATGGATTGCCAACACTGATCAGTCTACCAAGAATGGCAATGATCATATGTAGTTCTGGGAGCAGGCAATGCAAAACTGCCAATCTACTGCTATGATCTATGTAGAAAATCCAGGTAGGACTGGGTTAAATCACAGCACTGCATGTCGTGATTAAATGCATTTGGCTAGCTTTAACTAAAAACCAGGAACTTTGTTAGTCTGCTGGGTGAAGCAAAGTAGAGTGTGCTGCTGGCGAGTGCTCAGCCAAAATGTGAGCTGTAGCTAGAAGAGAGACAAGCCAGGGCCTCTCTCTTAATGGAGACTGCTTGGGTCAGCTTGGAGTTCTAAGCAGTCTGTGTGTTGGAGCAGCAGAGAACTGTGTGGAAGCTGCAACCTGTTCAGTGTGAACTGTGCCCGGAGTTGAATCTTTCTGTTAGGCACTGGAACCTGCTGGAGCTCAGGCAGAAGGGGATACTGCAACTGGTGAGATCGTGCCTCTTCTGTGCATGAAGTTTGATCTGGGAAATCTGCAGCATCGGAGGAGTGGATGCACACTGAAGCTGGCTGGAAACAGTGATCCGACCAGCTTCACTGCAGCGATTGCAAGTGCTACACTCTATTTAGAGACCGTCTAACTCTCCTAGACTGCAGAGGTAGCTGGTAACTTTTGGCAATGAGCAGTAAACTATAGAATTAAAAATCCCTCTGTTCCTGAGAATAGGGAACATTTTTTTTCAAGAAGAGATAAATTGCAAAGTTGCTTATTTTACGCAATTTAGAAGTGAAGACAACCCCTTTAAATGGAAGACGAGATGTCAAAAACAAATTATTTTGGTTATGATAAATTACATCATTGTGTAATATGAAACTTCTGTCCATTATTTTCTGGATAAAAGGGTATTCTTAAATTTAGAAGTAATCCTCTAGCTTTGCGTTAGGAGGTAACTGATCGTTAGGGGTCCAACTACTGGGACCTCCACTGATCCCGAGAACCAATGCAATGGAGCGGTGGTTGATGATTAATTCTTAATGGGATCTCTGCGCACGGCTGGTCTTCGGCGCTCCCAAAAGAATGAATGGAGCGGCAGTGCTCATGACTGACCACCTCTCCATAAACCGGGGTTCCTCAAAGCTCAGTTTCTCAGGATCGGTGAAGGTCCTTGTAGTCGGACCCAAAGTGATCGGAAGTTACCTCTTATCCAATGGATAGACTTGAGAATACCCTTTAGAGAATGCTGCCAGCAATGTAAAAAACAAAAAAAAAAAATCCCCCCGACATTTCGTAGCTAAATAATTTAACAGTTACCATGATCTCCTTCTGTAATAACTTAATACCCGCTATAATACCAGCATGGTTCATGGGCAGGTAACAACAGATCTGACTATGGGTGTAGTTTAGTTGATAGCAACCGTTTCAATGAGTAAGAACCGGGAAAAGTTAGTCCAAATCCCGTGCACAGTGAAGCTGGGCAAGCTGCCATCTTCCTTATTGCTTTAGAAACCAAGAAGCAGATCGAGAACTCTATGGCAGAAGAGGCCCCAGAGAGCCCTAAATCAAACTGTACGGAAGTATTTTACCACCGTGACATCCAGATTATACACTCTGCAAGCTGTAGGGCATGTGAATACTTGTGCAATAATTCTTCTGGACAATGTGGTTCTTTGACTAGGACGGCTTGACTACCAATCATTGACAGCAGATTTTATTTTTTTTGCTATTGTTTCTATGTGTTCAATAAAATAGCGCCCTCTTGTGGAGGGGTAATCAGAAATGGATTTAAAAACAAATTATCCATAGAAAAACTAATGAAAAATGTGCATCATTCCATATGTATATAGCTACTCAAATTTAAGCAGACAATGTCGGAGGAGATAGGGATTGGGCAGTTTGTTATTTATTTTACTCACTTATATAGCGCTGCCATATTACACAGCGCTTTACAGACATTATCGACACTGTCCCCATGGGGGACTTAGATTGTGAGCCTTAATCAGTATGACATTGGAGTGTGGGAAGAAACCCACGCAAACATTGGGAGAACACACAAACTACTGACAGATGTGGTCCTTGGTGGAATTTGAACCCAGGACCCCATGATGATGGTATTTGTAAAGCACTGTAAAAGATCATGATGCTATACAAGTGAATCAAATACATTATAAATATATATTTTTTCAATTAACAGTTATGTTTGTGCCTCTTTTTCTGCCTCTGTCAGGGGCTTTCTTTTGAAACACAAAACATGCATTGGACGCGGAACCTTGATGGGGCCATTGTGTATAATGAGGCAAACTGAGCCCAAGATTTGCAACATCAACATCTGGGTTCCGTTCCAAACATATTTTCTGGGCTTCAGAAAAGTCCTTGATGGGGAAAGCAAAAGAGGTACAAGTGTAGTATGAAAGTCTAATTTTCTAAGGGCACAAAAGTTCTAGTCCTCTTCCGATCTGAGGAGGCAATTTGCATATTTAATTTCTCAGAGTACCCATAAGTCTCTTCACTCTGGCATGCTAGGCCTGGCTTGTCACTCTCCACAAGGAGAAATGTTACCCCTTAGATCCCAGTATTAAGCCTCTCACCTAGCCAAATTAGATCTCATACTTTGCACTCATGAGAGGCAACACCCCGAAACACAGTATCTGCAAACTGAGATTCTGGTTTGGCGTTTACCCTAAGCCATGTGGCAAGGCTCGATATTGTCTTTTAGGATTGCTACTTGCACTAGAGTTCTAGTCCTCTTCCTCTCTGAAGAGG